>PNEQ01135103.1:0-30865 GCA_003012365.1 Medauroidea extradentata
TCGACGACAGACGACAGCAGACAGACGAAGACAGACCCCGTTTGCTTGGTAACAGCGCCTTATATCGGCGTGCTTGTCCTCAATATTGTGCAACCACGAGGGGGGGGAGGTGAGTTGCTGTCTTCCGTGGTTTCCCAACGCTGACCTGATTGCCGCTCGGACGTCTTGCTGTCCGGCTTGCCAGGCAATATTGCAACAAGATGTTTTTAATAAAAAAATGTAAAATAATCGTATTGTAACGAAAGCAACAACATCTAGTGGGTAATGATAGGTATCAACGACTATCCACCTAACGGAAGGTAATACAATATTTATCTTTACTAGGATTTAAGTATTGCTCAGGTTGCAGGTACAGGTTTGATTCTCGGATGAGGAAAATGTCTTTTGTAATTTCTTAAAGTTCTCCTGTAGAAGAAACGGCTTCAGTGTGTTTGATGTGTTCAGTGACTTTTAGAATATAGTTTTTACTAAGCAGGAATATGGTCTATGTATTGACGAGACGTATCGCTACAGAGCATACAAAATAAACGATTGAAATGTGTTTTTTAATGTACTCAACTATTATATAAACAATTTTGTCGTTTATTGTACAAAAGTATGACAATCATATTTTTTTGACGGGCGTGGACTTCAGCATTAATAAAATCATTTCGTGCTACAAAATTGCTGACAAATAAATTAATATGAATAGATAATTAACGTCGTGAATTTGCGGATCGTTCTGGAAATGTTTATTGCCTCATTCAGTTTTTCACCTTATAAATATATCTAAAGTTGAAAGTTCCAAAATAAAACCCCAATTAAATTGAACAACTTTGCTGCGTAAAATATATTTTATTTAATTTTGAGAGCATTTTGTTCGTTCGGGAAATTCTAGGCACTAATAATTCGTAACAAATGGAATTATGCTTATTTACACACAGATAGGTCGATTCTGCTTAATAACACTACAGTAGTTATAATTAAAACGTGACGTTGTAAGACACAAAATAGTACATGTTGATAACTCAAACGATCACAAGATTATGTAACATTAGTTTGAATGGTGGTTAAATTGGCAAAACACGTTATTTTATACTTAAATGAAATATGTTAGTTTTGTAGACATTACTAGGTAGTACAGATTTCTTTTACAAAACATATCTCTCACATTTTCCTATAGTGGCATTTCAGATTTAAAATAAGCACGGTTTTCGTTCTTAGTCACTGAGAAGACCAGTGAACATAATGAAATAAAATAAAATCACATTGAAACCACATGTAACGAGCTTGAAGAACCCATTCCAAAAAAAAAAAATTATGTTGCTGAAATTTTTTATATTTTTGCTACCATGTAAGGGATTATTTTGTTATTTAGCCAAGGTAGTCTAAGGGTTTTTTGCGTCACAAGGTATGGTGGCCAAGATTAGACTTTGCCCCCGAACAGCTGCAAGGTCTTAATTAAAGAACATCTGTTGAATATTCGTGTGTACAGAAGCATGCATTAAGTGATTTAGATAGACGATAATTGCTTAACATTTTACATCAGTTATACATCGTAACTTGAAAAGTGACTGTCGCGTTCACACACATCAACAGCAAAACAGTGTGAACGAAATTGTAGTAGCAGAGTATTTATATGTGAGCTGCAAACTCCAAAATCATCCATTAATATTGAAAATGCTTCCCTAGTAGAGACAGTGGTGCTGAAGTTATCAAACCTGGTGTTGAGCAATGGAAGACAGTTTCTCACAGTTTTCAGTTTCATTGAATGCAAAGTTTTTATCTGGACACCACTAACCCAAATTTTCAATCCATGCAACGGTCGGTGTTTGATCACGAAATCGACAGTCATGTCGTGGTATTTTGTCCGTTCCATTATTATCCTCCAATGCCACTTAATTTTAGATAAAACTGTTTAATCCTTCTGAGCGATTATAATTATCCGAGTGTGCTTTTGTTTTACAAATGGCGATGCCAGTTGATGTCTAGCTTGAATATGAAAAAAAAACTATTGCATTATGAATATTAAATATATATATATATATATATATATATATATATATATATATATATATATATATATATATATATATATATATATATATATATATTTCACATGTGTAGGCCACCACTTTTTCAAGAAGGGATTTCTGAGGAAAGTGGATGGGATTTAAGGCCATGCTTCTCGTCTCAACTGTTTTCGCGAATTATTTGTTCAGCTTTAAACGAGAGCAGATTTAAAATATATTTTTGGCGGTTTTTTTAAAATGGTTTTTGTAGTGATATTGTTTTGAAAACAAGTAATTGTAGGGCATTGACTAAAAAGTCAACTAACCAGAACTTTTTAATGCCTAATTAGCTTAAAGAATTGGTATTTACTGCCTTGAAAAAATTAACTAACATGGAGAAGACGATTTTAAGCAACACTGCCAAACAAATGTTTTTGTATCGGCTTTCGTTCAGGCGTAAAAAATTAAGACATCTAAAAAAGTAGAAACAAGTGAGTATGGCCTTAACATGTAAACTGTAAGGCGTATCGCGATTTTTTAAATATATAACTACATTGTATTATTAATAATTTATAGCACATGCAAGGGATATATGACTTCAGAAATTCATAATGTGTTTACCTGAACTTGTAGGCCAATAAACAGTTAGAAATTTTGGGTTTGTGATATTTGTTTAAATGAAACATAATTTAATAATGTGATTAAGTGACTGAAATATTTACCTTAGTAGCTATGCACATACATATAGATAATCAATAGAACGTAAACTGGAAGCTTCGTTATCCGATACAAGCCGTAACGACTTCTGTCACTGAGGTCATCCATCAGTTAATTTTTAAAGTAAAGTTTCTCAGTACCACGTTTATTTAGGTATCAGAATTTATAAATAATTAGAAAATATTAATTGCATGAAAAAAAAAAGTATATATACATCAATAAATCGTAGCAAATGTAGTTCATTATATAACCAATACAGGTGTGTATAAACCGAAGCATTTCTTTTTATTTATAAACGTAACGGGGAAAATAAATATGTTTGTGTACTCTACAGAAAATAATGATGTTTGCGTTAAAAATACAAATAAAATAAAATGAACATTACGTAAAATGCAAGTTTAATACATCAAGTCAGTAAACGCTTTAAAAAAAAACCTTTGTTATACTACCACAAATGTAATCTCGTAGTAAATAATTCGTCCGAAATATATGTGTGTATATTATTTATACCATTAGAAAATTTAATATATTTAATATTGAGTTTTGCAGTACCACGTTTATTTCCTCAATAAAATTTATAAATATTCAGTAAACAATTATTGCATAACTAATTGACATAATGCATCAATGAATCGTAACAGCTTGAGATCATTTCGAAGCCTAACCAAGGTGTTGTGTATTAACTTAAGTGTTTCCTTGTTGTTTATTAAGGTAACGGGGAAAATAATGAAACATTATAAATATGCGTACTCTCTACAAAATAGCTGTATTTGTTTTAAAAGTGAAAAAAAAAAAACGAACTTTTCGTAAAGCGCAAGCTAAACACATGTCGTCAGTAAACGCTTTTAAAAAGAGCATTACCAACTGAGTTACTAGCCTAATGTAGTTGTGTAGTAAACAATACGTCCTAATTGAACAAATCTTATGTGAATAGAAACAAATTTCTCGCATAAATATATATTTGGATCAGCATAGTAATAAATTAGAAATATTGATGTTATTTATGAATAATATTCAGAAATATTAATAATATCATCTTTATAGTTATTCCTGTGATTTACGTTTACTCTTGTTATGTTTGTATCTATTTTCCCGCCTTTTCCCGCCATTTTACCAGCAAATATACCGAGTCAATGAAAGCACATCAGAGTAGAGAAAAATAACACAGCCACGAAGACAGGTCGTTTGAAACAAGCAAAGCAGAAAGTTACTACGGACGAAACAAGTTCGTCTTGCATTCTGTGAAAACACTTTCGGGATAAGACAGTTTGTAAATTTGTGTAACCGCACCCTGTAAAGTATTAGAGATACTTCAATAAAAAAGAACACTCAAATTACCTTTCATAGTTGACCAGAAAAATTCGCGGGTTCACTGACCTGTAGGCTAGCCTCCAAGAACATGTGTGTATTCAAGCAGACAACTGTTACACATTGGCTTCTCACTGACGCAGTGATATGTCCTCAGTCGGCCTGGATTCAGTTGCTTCTTAATTATTGGTTCAGCACCTTCCAGGTGATGTCAAATACGCCAAGGGCCAACTGTAAGTGTGACGTGTCTGTGTCTTCTCAGTGATTTGAATTGCAGCTTGTGCTCAAAAGAAAACGCGAATTTTTCAGGTCTCTATAGTATGCATATGCGCAGATATTTTTTAATTCTGTTCCAGCGACCTGGTTAGACATAAAAGTGTCAAATGGGCCACAAAGAAGAACATTCCTTGTAAGCAATAGACTCGCACCACACTTATATGCAGTGACTGCAACTGCTTCAAACAACTTACGTCTTTACATTATTAGAGCTGTTAAACGGAGTCAAGATAGCTTCGTACGAATTTGAATTTATAACTTGTATGACGTCTGTCATTATCTTCAAGATACATAACATTGCAGACATATTTCTGAAAATCTCTTTAATGTGGCTTAGTACTTCTCTGTTAGGCTGCTTTGTATTAAACTAACTGGATATAACCGAACCTGATATACAGTCGAATATATGAAATTGATACAGGATTGTCCAAAAAGAAAAAAATCAGTGGGCTGACACCCCTTCATCTTGAATTGTTGTACGCTGCACAACGATATACCTACACGTAGTCTCACTTGTTTGCGTATGCAGACGTACCACTTTAGATGTCTCTGTTCCCCCTATAGAAATATGCAACCATGAATATGTGACTTGGAAAGGCCCAACAGTGACGTAGTAAACACAGCAACGCGCATTTGTTCCAAAACTTTATAATCCAGTCTGGAACTGAATATAGCTTCAAAGTAAATAAGGTCAACGATTCCGCAAAGTATCTGGATCAGTTATTATCATGTTTTTTGTTCCTGATAATTGAAGGAATGGCTTTATTCTGCTTATAATTATGTGTGATACCACATGAGTAGGTACTGGCAGTTTTCGCGAAATTATTTCAGCACCACTTAGTTTTAATGCATTGCGTGCATATCATGAGCTCTGCTTCGTGATTATTGGCAGTGTTCTTTGTGCAGAGGTGTCACATATTTGACTGTGCCAATCAGAACAAGGTTACTGGGACACCACACGCCTGTGATTTGCCGGTAGAATCCCAAAACGTTAAGATTAAAAAATATCCAACAATTGACCAAGAAGCAGTGCCGCACATGTGCACATAAGTCATTGAAACATATTGCAGCTCCAATCTTTTTTCGCCCCAACTAATGGCCCTTTTATATGGAACAGAAACAATTTTTTTAATCAACAGAGACTTTAAAAATTTGCAATATCTCTCTCATTTTATGATCAGATTTTCATGGTAGCCTTTAACTGACAGACGAGTCATTGTTGTGCCAGTAAAGTGTGAAGCTTGGTTGCAAATAGGTTTGCTATTTGTCCATACTTCATTTTCCTGAGACGAAATTATTCTTGGATGATAAGTGATTTGACAAACCACACACAAATTTACATCATACGTCGACAGTGATGTCATTAGAGAAGTCATTAGAGAAGGAACACAACACAAATACGTGACTGAGACTAAGGGAGACATTTGTTGAAAAAAGATACCAGCATTTACTTGGAGTGACCTAGGAAAATCAAGTAAAAACCCCATGTCAGCATGCGCGGGCTGGGGATCGAAACCGTATCCTCCCGAATTCGAGTTCAATATGTTACCGACGCGCCACCTCACTCGGTGACAACCTTGAATTCAGCTCATAGGGAAGACAAAGTAACTGGTTGACAATATTTACTTGTATATTTATCACTATGGTGTTACCCATTGAATTATTTGTCCTCATAGAACTATTATATATTCTTGAAAGCCTTCCCAATAATATCACTTTCAAATTTCATTCCAGGGGATCTGGGTTCGATTCTAAGTCTGGCCGTCCTGATTACGGCTTTCAATTTATTTTGCTTTATCTCTCTATAATTTACGTCTCGTTGACAGCGTGATTCATAGAGACGGTTACACGTATTTTTGTATTCCATTAAAACTAAATAAAACCCGTGCCTCACCCGGGACTTGTATCCAGAACCTCTCGCACCGCAAGCCGGTGCGCCATGTGCCTGCGTCACGGAGGCCGATTCGGTTTTCAATGGTTTCATGAGATCACTCCAGGCAAATGCCGGAAAGATTCATTATAAATGCCGGGGCCACTCCCTTCTACTATATCTACTTAAATTATTCTTTTACTAATTTTATTTTGCTGTTCAAGAGGTAATGAAAACAATATAAATAGCAAGAAAAATAATTAGGGAATGTGTCTTATAGAAGAATAATATACGTTTCATACTTTCACTTGCTGAGTGTCATATGTAATTCTTCCTCTTTCTTAGACGACAGGGTACCCACGAAGCATTTCGCAACATATCCAATCAAATGCCCTCGTTTTGGTGGCATAATTTCGTGGTCAGCACGGACGGTTAATAAAACAGTGACTGTATCTCGCGGGCTTCCGAATTCACCGTCATAGGTAGGGGCTGGAAAATTTCGCTAATTCAATGACCTGTAGGCTAGAATACATTGTACTTTGCATACTCAAGCCCCGTCTATTCGATCGTTGTCTACTGTTACACTGAGTAGCGGTTAGTCGACAAATAGTCGGGGCTTGAGTATGCATAGTACAATGGATTCAAGCCTACAGGTAATTGAATTCGCGAAATTTTCCAGCCCCTAGTCATAGGTGACTCTTACGTGCGCTGCGTGTTTGCCTAGGTACACAGGCGTTACATTAGTTTAACAGCCGATCATACCCGAAGTCGACTTTAACTTTTTCGACCGCTTATTTACTCTGAATATCACTGTACATCTACGTGTCATTGACTGCCGCGTGCGGAAAAATATCCCACGTCTATCTGCGATGTGGCCTACGGCGACGGAAATCCGGCCAACGAGTTCTTCCATGCTGTTCACTGGAGTCTCATAAACAAGTGAAAGCATGTAGCCCCACAAGAAGAAGTCGAGCACACAGAGATCTGGTGAACGTGGCGGCCAACTTACTGGCCCTCCGCGCCCTATCCAATGGCCTGTAAACCGTGTGTTTAAATAATCGCGCACACTTACACCAAAATGTGCTGGCGCACTATCATAACATAACATTTCTTACAGCCAGTGGAACATCCTCTAGTAGTTCTGGCAGTGCTGTCTCCAGGAAAATGCGGTAAACATTTGCTGTTATTCGTCCAGGCAAAATGTATGGCCCAATAAAATAGTTCTGGATGATTCCTGCCCATACATTCACTTGGAATCGTTCCTGATGCCCATGTTGAAACGTGCCTCTAGGATTTTTTGCATCCCACAAATGCATATTACGCGAGTTAAACACACCATCTCGCGTGATGCACGCCTCGTTGGTGAAAAGAATGTTTTCCGTGAACTGTGGCTCAGCTTTATATTGTTGTAGACACCACATGGCGAACTGCAACCGTTGTGGGTAGTCAATGTGGTCCCATTACCTGCACCTTTTTGATAATTGTAGGGGTGTAGTAAATCACCGTGAATCACACGGCACACAGTTTCTTGGCTCGTTCATAATTTGCGCGCAGTGGCACTTGTGCTGGTATCTGGATTCTGCTCCACTTGATGTAAAATCCTTCCCTCCAAGACAGGCGTCCTCACAGCACGACCACGGCCCTGCTCGTCAGCCCTAGTAAAAGACCCACTCTCCCGCAGCCGCCGATCAATTGACAAAAACATGGTATGATGTGGAGGAACTCGTCGGAGTGGGTGCCGCTCTTGATAAATACGACGTGCGGCACGGCTGTTTCCATTAACTGCTCCGTACGCCAGCATCATATCGGTGTGTTCTGCCCAAGTGAACCGCTCCATTATAAACGATGTTGTACCACCTTCAATGTACAAGACACTACTCCAACTGTGCAATCATGCATCGTTATTCCTTCTCTTGTGTCGGAGCAAAATGTGCAATCCATTTACAATTTTTTATGACATTACAGAAACACGGCATGGGTAAGATTGATATTACAAACAAAACGTTTTCATACCATTGAAATGTTTACTTCTTACACGATTGTTCATATTTGGTAGAGCCATTAATATTTTCTCGTAAATGAAATCCTTGAGGAGCAATTGGAAGGATCTTTGGCGCACATTAAAGATACTTCTAACTTGTTTCGAGGGCTCTTGGTGTTGACTGTTGAGTCACAAGCGTCTAAAGGGAGGAAGGCCCAACTAGCCATCGTGTGTCTGCGCATGTGCCACTCGGCGAACGTCGCCCCTCACCCTCCCTCCTCCCGCGGCAAAACCTAGTCACTCATCCAGACCTATATATATATATATATATATTCAATGTCCAGACAACCACCCCTCAACTCCTCGGCCCGCTTCCCCCATTTTTTTCCGCCATCCATTACATATGGACAAAGTGGGAAAGCGTACATTTCACACATGATACAAGTAGCAACATTGGCTACACGGATGCGCGTGACTACCGGCTGGCGATATCAATATAACTTTGTCTGCAAAAACATAATTTTACTTTTTAAAAATACAATTTTTTAAATAAGGAAATTTTATAAAAACGTATTTTAAACTAACATAACCTAAACTAAGAGAACAAACTATCCGGCGTAAATAAAACCATGTTACTTACCTCCTGCAAGTCTAAGATAGGTATAATGCTACTTGTATATGAAACGCTGGTTTCCAACAAAGTGACTGCGCATAGCAAAAGCGTCTACGCATGCGCTACAACCAGCTGACTTCCCCTCAACTCTCCGAGCCACTTAACTAACCCCCTCCCCTTTTCCCGAACCACGAAGCCATCAGTCAATACAATGATTGTTTCAATCGTTAACAGTAATTACCATAATGTTGTCTGTAGTATAAAAGTCTTATATGGTAAACACACACACATAAAACACTTTTAAACATTTCTAACTACAAAACTATATATATATATATATATATATATATATATATATATATATATATATATATATATATATATATATATATATATATATATAATATTAAAAATCTTACATTTCCTTTACTGAATTCAACGCCAAGTAAGCTAAAACCCACACTTAATTATTTGTTTTTTTGCAATGGTCACACAAAAAAATTGTGTTTGTTTTTATCTAAATTTAAGCAGTTTTAGTTATATTTACACTACACATTAGTGAAAAAAATTTACACCAGTCCTTGGTTGGAATTTTTATTATTGATAAGTTATTCGTTTTGCAAACACATCTTTTGAAGGATGAGACCTGCAGCAATACCTTGTGCTTCAAGGTCGGTTGGTTTTGATAAAAGTCTTACTTTATTTTTATTTTTCAATTTTCTGGTTGCAAAAATTCGCTGGGGCGAAATTTTTTAATTTGTTAGGGTATTGCCTGCTGTCTGCAATTCCAGGTGCATATTTGGTCTCCGGTTTTTTCGAACTGCCAGTACTATTGCACGCGCAGAAGCTAGTTGATTTTCAAATGCTGAAATTTTGTCTTCTGCTTAAACAAAATTAATATTTTCGGATATTTGCTCAATCAAAGTTCGCTTTCGCGTCTCTACAGATAACTTCGGCTATGACGAATTGCCAATTTCTTACTATATGGCCCCGGCTTCTTCGCCACCATTTGTACTGGTATCAATTACAAGCTGGCTGACTTCTTCTTCTTTTGGCTCGTAGGCTCAGCAAGTTTGTTTACTCTGCACACAAGATGAATGTGTTTACTCATATTCCATCTGACTGAAGAATCTACACAGCTGCAAGTAAAAAGATGTATGCATGCATTGCATTCAGTATAGTTTATTTTCCTCTCGCAGCTATCTATCACTTTCCGCATCTCGTATATATTTTTTACTTCTGCTGATGAAACCACTTGCCAGAACTCGTCGCTTCTTATAACAAGCTGTTCCTGTGACGTTTCCATAAGTTAGTCAGTTTGTCACCTTGCCTTTGTCTATCAAACATTTTGTCTCTAATGAAACACAAAAGACATGTATCGATTTGTCAAGTCGTTTCAACTTTTTACCGTGTCCTTTCAAGATGCATGTTGGTGTTCAAACCACAATGCAAGCAATGACAGCAAACCCATATTTCTTTACGCGGCGCGTAATTCGAACTTAAGTAATTCCCGAATATCGCTGTGTCGTCGTCTTCGCTCATCTTATTTACGCCACCCTCCAGCAACACAGTAAGTGAATTTTCTTCTGTTTCGTCAATGATCGTTCTTACAAGTTTGTACACTTCCATCTGCTTTTCTTTGGTTTTGACCTTTTTGACATTATTTCACCATGTATTGTAAACACGCCACAAAAGTAGTGTGATTTGGGGAGTCCGGGGACAGAGGCTTGAGGCTGTGGTGCCGTGGTGCCGCGTCCGCTATCTTGGATGACATCACCACCGCCATATTGTTTCCAGCCGCCATCTTGTTTCCTGTAGCCGTCTTGGATTATGTCACTTTTAAAATTTTCCAAATTTAAAAAAAAAATTTAAAAATTTTTTTGGATCCATCCGCCATCTTGGAATTATTCCTCCATCCCCCAACACCCCCGCCATATTTAATTTTGTTTAAATTCCCGCCAATTTTAAAAACTGATTTGTTTACATGTTCTGGAGGTCGCCATATTTAATTTTTCAAAATTCCTGCCAAGTTTCAACATTCTTTTGTTTATGCAGACTGGAGCCATATTTAATGATTTTAAATTCCCGCCAAATTTCAACACTCATTTGTTTACATGTTCTGGAGCCCGCCATATTTCAGTTTTAAATCCCCCAGCCAAAATAATCTATTATTGTATTTATTCTAGGAATGACCACACGAGACGCTACATTGATACACCATTTTTGTTTTCTTATTTACTCACTTGATCCGACACCACCAGTATACATATGTGTTTAAGGACGACGGGTAATGTGCCATAGACAGGACTCTCGTCCCTATCACCAATATTATTTTTTTTATGCTTACCTCGAGACATCTAAACTGACAAGTCTTAACAAGTATTATACACAGAGCTGTATCACCTTCAACAATCATAATTATTTTAATTTTAAAAACATTTTACAGTTATGTAATAGTGTGGCTTGTAAATACTGATTGAGTGTAAAAGGACTGTTGCATCTGATGCTTTTTTAGAAAAAGTTATGACAGGTGAATAATGTCTCTCAACACATGCAATGTTAAGTTTTAAAAAATCTAATTTATTTAAAAAACAAAAAACACTTTAAACACAACACTACATACACAGAACACTATCATTCTTGAGACAGCTAGGCAGGTCCTCGCCCCACCAATATCCGGAGGAGAAGAGTTTACTTCTGGAAGCGAGCGGTGGCAGTGTGGCAGATCTCCGCCATGACGTGCTGAGCATGTAGCTGGTGCTGCAGCTCCAGGATTTCCTCATGCTGGCCCCGAACCTAGGCACACAGCTCAACTAATTTACTGACACTAATATTTACATTGATATTTACATTTCTCTACGTAACCAATCATGAAAACACTACAAGTTTTGCAATAAACTGTTTCGCATCTGCAGCATTACTCCTCGCAACCTTCGCACTTCTTCTAGAACACTACAATTAATATTATACAAAGGGTGAGTGTTGTGGGTCGTCATCGCTATCTCCTTCCTGAACAGATATACCGTACTTCCGCATGTAGCTCACATTATCACTGTACACTTCGTCCAGTTCCTTGGTTCGTACGATGGATGAGCCCATTGTTGAACACAGAGCGTACTCACTGCCTTCATCCTGAAGGGGCAGATCCTCAAACGTGGAGACACCCGGGCACGGTAGCCCTGCATCATTGTCCTCTTCATCGCTCCACAGCAGTGGTAGAGATGGATGCACTGGTGTAGCTGATTTACGAACTGGCGACCTGCTTCGGTCGTGCATAATAAGAATGAGTGGTTGTGCTGGAGCATATGCCTTCTTGTGTGACGAATTACACCATCAAATGCTTCGGCAACTTCCTCTAACAAGCCCAGGAACACTTCCTGCTCACACGACAATGCAATATGAACTGGTAGAGGTGTAAACACCTGCCAGTCTCCATGTATGCATCCTCTCTTCGCACATCGGACGGGTCTCCACATGCCTGCGAAGTATGTCTCAACGGGGTCCGCGGCAGCGCACTGGACAGTCCAGCGCCTCGCGACAACGAGATGACGAAATTGCATGCCTTTCCCCGCGACCAGATCATCACCTCGAGTTCCAACATGCCCAGAGTACATTTGTGCAGTCATCACAGACTGCCTTCCAGGCACCCCAGAAGCAGTTTTATACGATTGCCAGTAAAAGAACATTTGCTAATAAATAATAACAGAGAAATTTAGTTTTAAACGATTATATTTATTTATTCCTTCATACATAATTCACTGTATTTAAACATAATGTCCGATTGACGAATCCAACTGTAGTGGCTGGCATCGGACCCCAGCCATCATACAAGAACCTTATTTCCTTTCTCTTTCAATATCTTGTCGACCAAATACGTGTTTGGATACTTGGTAACTTGAATTTCTTCGCCGTAGAAACCTTCTCGAATAGTCTTGCCTTCCACATATTCTAGGTAGTAGGTCCTTGGTTTGTAGTGACGAATCTTGACAACTTAAAATATTTCAGTGCTCCAGTTTGGTGTGTAACCTTTAGTAAATGTTCCCTTCACTCGCGATATTCATACGTAGTCTCCAACCTTCGCTTTAGGTTTTTGCAGGTCCAGTTTCTTCTAAATTTTATAAACAGTGTGCAGTAAGGGGTTGTCCTTGACATCTGCAGGCTTCATGTCCGTAGCTCGATGTACTTTATTATTACATTTTGACACAAGATTTGGTTATATATCAATACACTTGTAGCTTCCTAATGCTGAAAATTTTTTCACATTTCATTCTTCAAAGTACTATTAAAGCATTCTGCGATACTAGCCTTAAGACCACTTTGGGTTGAATAATAATTTATTTTATGTTTTGACATCAGTGCTCGAAATGATGAGTTGTAGAATTTTTTGCAGAAGTCAGTATGTAAATTCTTGCTCAGACCTTTATCTTGCGAGCTATAGCATTTGCTACATCCCCACCACTCATAGCTTTTATGGTCACAGCCCACGAATATTTAATGTAGCAGTCAAGAACAGCCAGAATGTACTTGTAAACTTTATACTCGCAAGCATAAGAAATAATTTCAATCGAGTCTGCTTGATACAAGTCCCTCAAATCAAACGCCCACACTATACTACGAGGCCAGTTTCCCCTTGCTGGTTTGTGAAGCTCGCTAGCAGTCTTTAGGTGTCTCATTCTATGATTCCATCTCCACACAATTCTTCGATGATGCTAGATATTTCATTTGCATGACAATTATTTCCAGCCTGCTAAGAGACAACTAGTATACATCAATCTACAATTTCGTTAACACAATTCTCTTTAACATATTCTGGAAGTCTCCCATCTTCACTTTTCTTACGTAGATCGAGACCAGAACCTATGTAAGACCCACACAACTACGTGCACTCTCTACAGCCATCCCCTCACACAACTATGCATTCTCATCACATATCTCAGCCCCCATTTACTTTTACTGATCACGACTCCACACATTCTCCTCACACTCCTCACATTCCTCACATATCTCCTCATGCTCCTCCTCACTCTCCTCGCATCTCCATATCCTCCACACATAGCTCCATCTTCTCTGCATACCTTACACCACCCATCCACAAATTCTGTGTGCTCCGACCTCCTTGAGGGCCACCATATTGCATTTGTCATTAGTTTTTCGTTAGTGGTATTAGAAGAGCTACATGTGGAGACTGTAGAGGGAATCGAAAAGAGCCTGTAGGAACCAGATAGGATCCCGCTCAGGTGGATCATAGAATTATTCAGTGTCTAATATTTTCCAACTGGGTGTACAAAGTGACTTAGAGAATGAGTCGTCACAAGCAAATATATAAATTATAGTAATAAAATGGTTATGCTAATTTTTATTTATACTTTCAAGATAGAGGTCCGTCATAAAATCATCATGTGGATCTCTGCAAAATATTCTACATTCAGTTATTTTAAGTGTTGATGTCAAAACATAAAACAACCACTACTCTACCCACAGTGGCATGAAGACCAGTATCGTGGAACAATTTAATTGTAATTTGTAGATTTAAATGTGGGCAAAAATATTCAACACAAGGAAGCTACAAGTGGGTGGCTATATTACTCAAGATTCTGTCAAAATAAAATCACAAAGTACATCGGGCACGAACATTAAGCCTACGGTTGACAAGGGCAGCACTTTACTACAAACTGTTTATAAAAATTGAGAATAAACTGGGCCTACACAAACCTAAAGTAACAGTTAGATACTATGTCTGGATGCTGTGAATAAAGGAAACAATTTCTAAAGACTAGCCCATCTAACTTGAGGACTGAAACATTTAAAGTGGTCAAGTTTCGTTACTACAGACCTAGAGCTTGCTACATTGATGGCATGGGAGGTAAAGATATTCGAAGAGGTTTCTGCAGTGAAGAAATTCAAGTTACCAAGTATCCAAACACACATTTAGTCGTGAAGGTTTTAAAGAGTAAAGGAAATATAGTATTAGTGTGTTGGCTTGGGTTCGATGTAAGACATGACAGTTGGATTTGCAGATCGAAAGTTACATTTAATTAAAATAAAGAACTCTTTCTTATTTATAAAGGAATTAAAATAAGCATATTTAACTGAATTTCATTACAATTATTAATAATACATGTTCTTTTATTGAAAAGTTAGGTCTGTGAAGACTACACACACACACAAACTTTGAACATGTTAGAACTTGAGGTGATAAATTTGTTGGGTTATGGTCATCATGCCTGCAGGGTTCTTGACTGCTCGGGTGTCTAATGGCCTGGGTCATTAAGCTCGAATATGGGCGACTCTCGCACTTAGCTGCAATCCTTGAGCACGTGCTCACCCCCTACCCTGCGGGTAGGGGCTCGCTCGCATGTGGAAGCCTGCACATCACTAGGATGACTTGATGGTACCGGTGGTCGGCCCTAAGGTGCTGACTCAGATTTATGACCACTTGAAGGGAGGAGGGTGGGCTTGCAACACACTAGCTGGAGGGTAGGGCATGCATACTGGGAGACTAGCAAGGAGTAGTCTCTCATGGGCTATTTGAGGCTTCGGTTTGCAGTAGGAGGTTGAGTGTAATACATGTGTGGGACAGCAACAGTGACTAAATGCTTGACGAACTGTACAATAGTGTCATTGCAAGGACATCTCAAGAAACAGCCTCATCAAAAACACTGCCTTCGCCACTACTGCTGAATCGTCTGCATCAGCACACCTGTGAAGTTGAGTATGAGGTAACGTTGGTTGGATTTATTGAGTCAACTAAGTGACCTGCTGTCTTCTCCAGGACTCCCTACAAGAAAGGCCAACAATAGAGCATCCTGTGATCGTCGTAGCACCTTTAGTGCCTGTGGTGAAAGAGAGGAGGACGACGATGACGAGAAGGCTGCCTTCCCTGACGAATAAGGTGAGAGGAAGAAATTGTTAGTTCATCATGCCTAATCTCAGAATGACTCCAGCATCAAGAGGGGGATTGGTCCCCGTTTGTATATCTGGAGGATCCTCGACATAGCAAAGGTACATGCCCTACATTCCATTGAAGGGTCAGCATGAGAGAAGTCGTGCCCAGCGATCTATATTACAGCATCATGGCTGGAGCCTCAGCTTATAAAATATTGTTGGTTTCACCACCCCTATTTATAATTCGCATCTAAATGTGCTTCTCTTGGGTAGCCTCTGAGGAGGGGGTAACATGTGTTGAAGTGCGAGCATGTATAAACTGAAGAGACAGATGTGTATGCAGTTGTGAGGCTGATGTGTAGCTAGGTGTGGAGCTGCGTACATATGGTGATATGTTTACAGAGGTGTAGAGTTTCGAGTAGTGAGTGAGGGACATTTCCAATGCCTTCAGTGTATGTGCTTCTGGTGGTTGGAAGGTATGGATGGGAAAATGATGATGATTGTGTCTGCAGTGCCATTTTCAGTGCTATGTGCGTTGCCTGTGGTGCTATGTGTGGTGTCTGCAGTGCTATGTGCGGTGCCTGCGGTGCATAAGGAGAAGTGTCTTGCTTGTGGTGAATGGGACAATTCTAGTATTGATGTATGCATAGAAAATTATGGATGTGATTATGATTTTACATTGGTTGTATTTTAAGTTTTTGTGCCTTTAGTTTATTTTGTGGTTAATGGGTTTCGTTTGATTATAATAGTGTACTGTTTTTAAATGATAAAATTTTTTTAATGTATGGCTTGTGCTTCACGGCAGAATTTTTGTCTGCGATATCAAGTGTGTTAGATGTTTGATTAGTGTACGTAGGTTTTGTTTGGTGATGTATGATATGTATGTAGTTTTGTTATATATTTTTCATTTGCTTTTACTCTTCGTCGTTGTGTTCTTATGGTAAATATAGTGGGTGGTTTGTATGTTTATACTAGGAGTACTGATATAACGAATAAAATGATGGTTTATATAGTTGTTTCAGTGGTAGGGAGTAGTTAGCTCAGTTGTTAGATGACAGTTTTTGTGGTCTCTTTATGCAGAATATAGCTGAAGAAGTTGACTGCTGCCCTGCTCTTGTGGTTATTGAATGGTATCTTACCTCCTTAAATGTCTGGTAAGATTTCGGTAATGAAAGTACAATGGATTGTTATGTTTTGTGATGTTGAAGGTTTGAGCTATATGACTGCTAGATTTAGGTTGGTGTATACTTGAATTATGGTTGTAGAATATGTCTGAATGTTCCTAAATTATTGTTGATATCAGGATCGCTGATGGTTTCTGAGGCACTCAAAGGCACGTTAAGGTGAAACTGATCTGGGGGTTGAGTTGTGTTATGAGTAGCATCTGAAATATATTGATAACTGATTGGAATGGTGGTTTGATAATGCATGTTTGTAAATGAATTGAAATGAATGATATAAAATTGAAATATAGTCCTGGTGTAGTGAAATTTTATATAGAAAGATGAGAAAGTTGATGATTAACTTCCTACGGTATGTTAACTGTTTAACATGGTGTCGGGGTGGATTACATCATGTCAAATTAAGTCATGCTGTGATGGTTTGTCACTGGTAATGGTAGGCTGGAACTGGTTCGTTCAATTCGGATCCTGTGACTTGATAGTTTATATAAAATAAATGGAAGCAAATAGTACTTTAGTCATAGTATAAAAATTATATAAATCCTGCTACACAAGGTATGAAAACTATAAGTCATTGTAAAAGTCTGATGTGAGTGGACAGGAGATGAATGTTATTTTAAGTTCAATGTATGATAACTAAAATTTGTAAGTCATACATGAGTAAAATTAATGAAACATAGTTTCAACACAACAAACTAATGACAAATGCAATATGGTGGCCCTCGAGGAGGTTGGAGCACACAGAATTTGTGGATGGGTGGTGTGAGGTATGCAGAGAGGATGGAGCTATGTGTGGAGGATATGGAGATGCGAGGAGAGTGAGTAGGAGCATGAGGAGATATGTGAGGAGTGTGAGGAGACATGTGAGGAGTGTGAGGAGAATGTGTGGAGCCGTGCTCAGCATAAATAAATGGGGGCTGAGATATATGAGGAGAATGCATAGTTGTGTGAGGAGTGCTCATAGTTGTGTGAGGATCTGATTGAGGAGCATGAGGAGCACGTGTGGAGCCATGATCAGTAAAAGTAAATGGGGGCTGAGATATGTGATGAGAATGCATAGTTGTGTGAGGAGTTCGAATAGTTGTGTGAGGAGCTTATTGAGGAACGTGAGTTGAATGCATAGTTGTGTGAGGGGATGGCTGTAGAGAGTGCACGTAGTTGTGTGGGTCTTACATAGGTTCTGGTCTCGATCTACGTATGAAAAGTGAAGATGGGAGACTTCCAGAATATGTTAAAGGGAATGGTGTTAACGAAATTGTAGATTGATGTATACTAGTTGTCTCTTAGCAGGTTGGAAATATTGTCATGCAAATGAAATATCTAGAATCATCGAAGAATTGTGTGGAGATGGATACATAGAATGAGACACCTAAAGACTGCTAGCGAGCTTCACAAACCAGCAAGGGGAAACTGGCCTCGTAGTATAGTGTGGGCGTTTGATTTGAGGGACTTGTATCAAGCAGACTCGGTTGAAATTATTTCTTATGCTTGCGAGTATAAAGTTTACAAGTACATTCTGGCTGTTCTTGACTGCTACATTAAATATTCGTGGGCTGTGACCATAAAAGCTATGAGTGGTGGGGATGTAGCTAATGCAATGAATATAGCTCGCAAGATAAAGGTCTGAGCAAGAATTTACATACTGACCTCTGCAAAAAATTCTACTACTCATCATTTCGAGCACTGATGTCAAAACAAAAAATAAACCATTATTCAACCCAAAGTGGTCTTAAGGCTAGTATCGCAGAAGGCTTTAATCGTACTTTGAAGAATGAAATGTGAAAAAAATTTTCAGCAAAAGGAAGCTACAAGTGTATTGATATATAACCAAATCTTGTGTCAAAATATAATAATAAAGTACATCGAGCTACGAACATGAAGCCTGCAGATGTCAAGGACAACTCCTTACTGCACACTGTTTATAAAATTGAGAAGAAACTGGACCTGCAAAAACCTAAAGCGAAGGTTAAAGCCCAAATTTGCATTTAACTTTTTTACACAAATAACTAAAACCAACTGACGTACAGAATTTATATAATTAACACTGTAGAAAAGTGCTACGGGCTACGTCAAGACATGAATAAAATCACTTCATTGAAATGTTTTGTGTTTTTAACAATTATCAGAAAAATGGCAAGTTTTTATTTTAAATTCAGCAATTTTTAAAAAATTAAAAAAAAAATTCAATGTGTGTTTTTATTTGTGCCTAGACGTAGCACGTGACGCTATTGCTCACTGGGAAACATTTAATGTCTATAAGTCAGCTAGTTTTCCTTTCTTGTAAAAAACCGTTTTGTTCTAATTTTGGGTTTGACATGCCACTATACAAAAACTATGAAGGCTAGGAAATCCTCAATCCCGTAAAAATTATTTACAATGTATGTCTATAAAAATCATGTCTCGTACAAATATAAAAATTACTAGAGTAATTAAAATTTTGCAAGGGGCCTCCCTTCACAATACCGTAATACCGTGGCAATAAAGGAACATTAATTGTGATTTGTATTACGTACATTTGTACTATTTTAATAAGATGGTGTATATTTATTAATGCCTAGTATTCGGTTACCATTAACTTACATTAACTAGTTATTTAAATCGGTTCTGTACTAATTCCATAGTATAAACAGCACAAAAATTATTACTGTCTTTAATTAATAATATTTACCTGAAAAGAGTTAATGGTTATTGGCGAAAATAACTTTGCAACAATTTGTTTCAATACCTTATGTGCACATCAGCATCTCTGCTTCATGAAAAAGCATAGTTCATTTTACTTTGCCAATCAGAACATTGGTTACAGCGACACCACACGTCTGTGATTTACGGGTAGAACCACAACTAAAAATTTGAAACATCCCATCACTAACCACAAAACAAAGCTGTATAGGTGCACATAAGGCATTGACACAAATTGTTTCGAAATTCTTTTAAACCCAATATGACTGGCTCTACTAACGACAGTTAAATTATTTTGAAATGTTACCCATATGTGTGCGGCAAATCTGACCTTACCGTACTTTGTAATGCATAAATTACATAGCATGGAATAAACAACAAACATCTGTTTATATGGCTTCAGTAAGCACTAGACAAACTCGTCTTATACTGCATTACCTCATATAGACCTACATTCAAAAGAGATGAATGAATACTAAATATTTATTGATCACATTTGCTCAATGTTTTTGCTAAAGTTAACGTAACACATCTTGAACGAAGAAGAATAGTTAGGCATTACAAATTTTTCATCCAACTGTAAAATTTCGATGTACTCTATAACAATTTTTTTTAAATATAACAATGATTTGCTGTGTCGTAGCCTAAGGGAGATGAACTTACAAGATAAATCAGCAATTGAGTGAGTGGTAATTACCGCTATTTAAATTATACACATTAATTACAAATTGACAAATAGTTTAGTTATATTTGCGAGCCAGGATCATTAAACGAATTATTTAATAAGATGTCTAACACCTACATGTTGCCAATGTGTTTGGCGCCCTTGTTTACAGCGGGTTTTATAGTAGGAATTAAAATGTTATTGTAACACTATTAGCTATTATGTTACATTAATAGTTTTTTTTAACGGGCATAGTTTACAGAATGATTTGAGCGCAAAGCAAGATTTTCAAAATAACACATTGGACCAACTGTGTTATTCAAGTGATACCAAAATTTTGAGGATAAATGTTTTTATGTTGTATTTATCTTTCATTAATGTGTACGTATACTCATCCACTTATTGTTTTTAGTGCTCTTCACTTAATACCTGTAAGACGTTAAGGAAATATGATAAAACATTAAATTGTAAAGGTATTCAAATTATGTTGTAATCTGAGCGTGTTAAGACGATCAGCACGTATATCTACAGAGATAAAGTAAGTATGTGATAGGCATCCACATCCATGTTTTAGTGATATTATACTTACAACCCAGACAACAGGCAAAACTGAATAAACGTTTACCAAGACTTAAACCTATTTTCGAATCAAATAAATAGACCACAAATGGCATAAGGCCATTTCCACACAAATAAATGTCAAGAGTTGATAACGTTCTAAGATCAAGGCTTGGTATTACTAGCTGTATTAAATTAATTTATTTTTAGCTTTATTTTTAATTCGGGGAAGAAAATGTGGAATTTTCGATTATATTCGAAATTCTGATCACTTTGCCTTACTATATAAAAATGACAATTGGACTGTTATCAGAATTAAAAAATATTTTGGTTCATTACATGGTGAATGTGTGTCATGTTCATAAACGTAAAATATTGTAGTGCCACGGAAAATTGGTGAAATTTTCAACGCCTCTATGGAAACTGTTTTTAATAAAAAGTTTTGCAAATGTATTGGAATAACAAGCAAAATATTCGCGTCAATATAACTACTATGAGCAAACTTTTTGGCATGCCACAAATAAGTTTTTTTTTTTTTGCAGTTGCAGACTATAAACGAAGTTTTTCACTATTGTGTGTCATTGTCCATAGTGTAACATTAATTTGTTTATAATTTGCTCGAAGAAAATTTGTAATATAACAAACCAGTCTGTCGGCAAAGTGTTTTTTGTTATAAGATATAACTAACCTATTATGAAATTTAGGCCAGAATTTCAAGTTGTTTTAAACGATTTTTTTTGGTAGTTCTAATGCATATATAGTATTATTTATAAAATTCCGCTATTAATGAAAACTTGAATAGTCTTTGGTGTCACCAGAATTGTTTGATACTTTTTTTTGCGTTTAGTCCGTAGTTTTGTTTTCATCATAAAGCACATTCAAAACAAAAAATTCTCAAACTTATTTTTGAAATTTATTCTATTAACTTGGCAGCTCGCATTAACAGCTGTACAAATAAAAGCGACATCTATACCATTTAGCATACCATTTCTCACTTCATAGTCAAATTATCTTCTACTTTTACCATTTCTTAAAACTGTGTAGATTAAAAGTAAGTAACATTATGAATATTTCTGTAATATTAGCAGTATATTTATCATAAACTTACAAATACAGCATTATATCTAAAACTAATCCAAACAATTAATTGTAAAACATAATTTTTTTGTTATTAGAGAACTTATTTTTAGCGGACAAATTCAAAAATATATGTTTGTTAAAGTACTATAATAATTTTGTGAAGTGTGACAGACTATAAATATAATTTTCACTGCAAACGTCCTGTCAAAGTTAAATTGCAATTTGTTCTTATTGGTATTGACTAGAATGAAGCATATTTTAACTGTTATTTTTTTAGCTTTTTCTAGCATCAGGGCAAGAAAAATCTGTACTTACGCTAACTTGTTTTCTTTTTTCAAGCAAGCAAACAAGCCAAATAAATTTGACACTAAATAAAAGAAAAACTGATCTGTCAAAAATACAACTGCACGTATATCTTTAAACTAATCACAGGAGTATTTTGTTGGAAATAATAGAATGAAAAATCTACTTCTATTACAGGATGTTTCTTAAACAGGGGGACAAACTTAGCATGCGTGTTCCTCTCGAAAAAAGAAGACGAAAACATGTTATATGCACTATCCACCTAAATGTAATATGAAGGGAGTTTGGGCCCCCAAACATCAAATTTCAAAACCGTATTTTCCCAAAATATCGGAAACTAATTGACATAACAATACAATATTTTCAGCATTGCTTAATGCTATTGGGATCTTCAAACCAGTAGCAAAGTCTGGTTGATACCTTCCTCCCTTATGAAAATAGCGGGGGTGGCTACCCTCTAATTGCATACAACTTGGTCAACGTCAGGATATGTGAACAATTTAAGACGGTGTATTGTGTAATAAGACCTGTATGACGAAAAATGTCCTCTTGTTGCAACTGTTTAGGACCTATCGTTTTCGTGTGAAACGCACACAAAGACCCGGTTGCTGCTACAGAGGGCAAGGAAGGAACTGTTGGAAACGGAGGTACTATATTGTTTGAGACGTACGACATAAGAGTGTGAACATGAGTGGACATTTCTGTAACTAACAGTTGTATTATTGTTCACATATCA
Organism: Medauroidea extradentata; assembly: GCA_003012365.1. Taxonomy (NCBI): domain Eukaryota; kingdom Metazoa; phylum Arthropoda; class Insecta; order Phasmatodea; family Phasmatidae; genus Medauroidea; species Medauroidea extradentata. Next base: position 22,843 of record PNEQ01135103.1, read on the forward strand.
CTTTGCTATTGGTTTGAAGATCCCAATAGCATTAAGCAATGCTGAAAATATTGTATTGTTATGTCAATTAGTTTCCGATATTTTGGGAAAATACGGTTTTCAAATTTGATATTTGGGGGCTCATAACTCCCTTCATATTACATTTAGGTGGATAGTACATAACATGTTTTCGTCTCCTTTTTTCGAGAGGAACACGCATGCGAAGTTTGTCGCCCTATTTAAGACACAACCTGTATATTTCAGGTACCTATATTAATAATATAAACATGTTAACACTGTTATAGTCACTCACAACGTGTATAGTGTATATAGGAAATGTCGCCATTTAGCAATAGATATTAATAACAAAATATATATTAATTTCTAGAGTAATAATAATCTGTTTTCTATTTTTGTCTCCGAGCACAGAATACATAAGGGAGTTAATAAGCATTTCATGACATGCATAAGTGTCTGGATTTATTTGCTTGGACATATTCCACTGCGAAATAAATGACTATCAAAAGAAAACTAAAAATAAGATAAGAAATCATAAATAAGCAGAGTATGCTTTAGTCATTAGGATACATACACAACATACAATTCCTAAACTGGAATCTGGTCAGATAAAACAACGAGCAAAACAGAAAATAAAAGAAATAACAAAAATATTAAAAAAACTCAGTTGACATGCGACACAACGATGAGACGAAATAAAAACACAAACATAAATACAGCAAACGACACAACGATGAGACGAAACAAAACACAAAGTTGTGGGACACAAACAGAAAAAACAACAAATGACACAATCGATGAGACGAAACAAAACACAGTAGTTTTCCAAACAGTCAGTATTGACGACATTTCGGGAACTGGAATCTGTTCCCGTCATCAGGTAGACACACAGGGTTCAAGAACACGAGTGCGACTGATGGGGAGACTCCCGCCGCCGTTTCCTCGTGTGCCATCCAAGGCCGTGCTGTCGCGAGACCGAAAGCCGAAGCTTCCATAACTCGCTGGGTGTTTGTAAAATCAAATGCACCCCGACAGTCTAGTTTCAAATCATTGGAACGGCGGCGGGACGCGTGTAACTGTTTTAGCTGGGCTCCGGACCCGTATTTAAGGCTGCAGGGGGGTTGTTGCCATTAGTAAAATTACGTGTTTGTGTAAACGGCGGGGGAGTTAAGCTCCCCTCCAGCTAGGCTGGAGTAATGTAGAGACGTGTTGTCTGTATAGTGAGGTGAGTGTTGTCAGCAAGTGGCTAGCTAAACTCGTGGAGTAGTAGTGCGTGAGTCCCTACGACCATGAGAGCCGCTCCAATCAGTCCCAGCCTGCTAACTGAGGATCAGGCCTGACACTCCCTGGTTATTTCATCGTGTATTCGTTTGTGACAAGAGGAGAGAAAACACTTAATATTTGTTAATGAGCGCTGAACTGTGAGATGTACATCGTCTCGACCTGAAACAGAGAACTATCAGGTCGATGTGTCAACATATCCCCTTAATATACACAATGTCCCAATAATACTGTTTTTTAATTTTATTTCATTAATTTTTTGTAACATATTTTTTGACAGATCAAATTACCTACTAGGAAAGTGAGCAGCTTGAAAAGCTTAGTCAATAAAAAAGAAAGAGAAAAAACTTCCTGTTGGAAAGGAACAAGTTATATTAATTTCAAATAGTAGGCCTACATCTAAGATTAAGCAAAAATAATCTCATTACTATCTACACAGTGGTGTGTCGTGTCAATGTAGAGTAACAAAGGTTTTTTTATTATTATGTTTGCATTTTTTTAAATTTTGTATTTTTTTGTTTTTTATATTTTTTGTTTTTTATTTTTTATTTTTTTGTTCAATTTTTTGTTTTTTTGTTTTTATAAATATTTAAAATAAAATACATGTATGTACATTGCCCCTCTCCTCCCAGCCATGGACTGGTGGTGTGCATGCCCTTGGCCTGGTTCGCGAGCGAGGCTGGGGCCGACCTCTTATTTACGTCCCTACACAATCAGCCCCTGGCAGAGCTCCTCATGTGATTGTGTCGTGTCTTTGTTGTATGATGTTAAGTGTAGACGATGCGGTGTGTGGCTTGAATATGCACTGCGCCACTGGGTTGAACATTACATTTAGCAGCCTTTGCGCCCTGTCCGCCTGGCCAATTGGCCGGCTCGGCCATTGCAATACTGGCTTTCGTGGCTGGTGTAACAAGAATCACAGTTTTAGTTTTTTGTATTTTCTGTGCTCTGCGGGGTTATAATTTCCTAGAATATTAATATTTGGATTGTCATGATGCATTAAAGTGTTGTATAAGTTATTATTCTTTCCCCGGATGACTTCCGCGATGTATGTAGTTCTGAATAACCGATGTATAGTTTGATTGGACGTGTATCTGTCTTGGTCTGAAATTACTCTAAAATATTTGTTTTGTATTGGTTGAACTTTTAATAAATTACTGTTGGAGGCGTGGCCCCATACTTCAAATCCATATAGCAGCGCCGGGAGGATTACTTGTTTTTATAGAAGTAATTTTTTGTTTCTCGGGAAGTTGGGTGCTTTAAATTGTGGGTATAATTCTCTTAACTTACCTATCGCTGCTCCGCAGATATTTGTAATGTGTGGGCCTCAGGTTAAAGTTCGGTCTAGTGTTATACCTAGGTATTTAGCCGTTTTTGTGTATGGGATGTTTTGGTTAAAAAGCTTTAATTGCGTGTTTGGTTGTGTGCGTTTTTAAGTTATAATTAATGTGTTAGATTTGGGTGGGTTTATTTTAATTCGCCATTTGGTATACCACTGTTCTAGGGTTGTTAGTTGTCTTTGCATCGCTATTAAGATATATCTGAAGTTTGCGTGTTGTTTAATTATTGCTGTGTCTTCGGCATACATTTGAATATTAGTTTCTGTTTGTGAAATGTCAGCCGTGTATATATTATACAATAAAGGGGAAAGAGCTGAGCCTTGTGGTACTTCTGCAGTTAATGTTCTAATTGAGGATTTTGCGCCGTCTAAACTTACGTAGAATTTGCGGTCGTTTAGGTAATGACCTAGTAAATGTATATATTTTATAGGGAAATATGTGTTTATTAATTTTTGAATAAGACCTGGTAGCCACACTTTATCAAAAACTTTTTCTGCGTCTAGGAATGTTATAACTGTATATTTTATATGATTATCGTTAAATGCGTCTGTAGCATCTTCGATTATTTTTATTAGTGGGTGTATTGTGTTGTGTTCTGCACTGTTAAAAATTTCCGTAAACTCACGGAAACATTTACAGAAAAGTAATATAATTTTACGGAAGTGGCTTCCGTAATATTTTGTTTACGGGAATTTGTCTGTATTGCCAGTTTACGGATGTTTGACTGTAACTTTCCATAAATTCATGAAAATATGTTTCTACAATTTTAAAGCGTATATTACGGTATTTCTTTAAAAAAGTGGTATTAATATTCACTATGAATCGTGGATGTCAAAAACAAAAGTTGTCTCTCATAAAGTTGATATCTTGCCACTGCATGGAACTCATTTACTCATAAATTGTCACTGTGGTTGAATGGTTGTCCGACCGCTTGGCTCAATGGTTAGCGCTCCTGGCTGCTGGTTCAAGGGTCTCGGGTTCGATTCCCGGCCGGGGAGGTGACATTTACAGTCATTTCCTCGGGTTCAGGACTGGGTGTTTGTGTTCGTCTTGTCTGTATGCCACACGCCAACGTCCAATTACGTCACTTACACAAATTATAAAGTCACTGGGGATTATATGACATAGACTCACTCAAAGGGGGTAATGTTTGGTGCAGTGGCGAAAAAAATGGTTAGAGCTTCTGCCTGGCAATTATAAGGTCGTGGGTTCGAATTCCAGAAACGTAGAAAAAATTTCCACGTTACTAAATAGTGCGTCAGAATCTCGATAACACATAGCTAATAAGAAAATCTAGTATTTCTAGAAAATGGAGTGCTAGTAGATTACAGAAATTAAAAATTTTTCTGAGGGAAATGGATTGTCCGTTAGTTTACGGAGGGTTCCGTTATCAAGGAAAACTGAGTGTCCATTACTTTACGAAGATTTCTGGATAATTTTTTGCCAGTACTTTTCCGTAATTTCGCGGAAATTTTTTCTAACAGTGTGCCCTGAAGCCGTATTGATTATTTGGTATTAGATTATTAGCTTGTGCGTGGTCTTGCAGTCGGCAAAATAGTATTTTCTAAAATATTTTGCTCATGCTTGGAGTAGACTGATTGGTCGTCTATTTGCTGGATTTGCCGCATTTTTGCCGGGTTTAGGTATAGTTATTATTTTCGCGAGTTTCTATTGGTCCGGGAATCGTTTTAGTTTTAGCATAGCATTATATATGTTTAGAAAATATTCGATAACATTAAGTGGAAGTTTTTTGAGTGTTTCTTATTTTATATTATCCGATCCGCCCGATTTGTTGTTTGGTCTTGTTTTCATTACTTTCATGATTTCGGCAAGTGTGATTGGTTCAACTTGTGTCCGTTCTTCTAGTTGTAAGAAATTGTTCATATTATTTGTCACTTGTTCTGTAATATTTCTGTTTAAAATGTCCGCGTTTGGTGAGAATTGAGTTACTAAGATGTCGGCAATCGCGTTTGCTTTTTCCTCACCAGTGTAAACTATTCCCTGTTGTGTTTCTATCGCGGGGGTTGAAAGGTTTTTATTTTTTCCTCAAAGTGTTTTAGTTAAGCGCCACATCTCTCTAGGGTTTTGCATCGCTTCTAAAGTGGCGTTGCTCCATTTGTTTATTTTAATGTTGTCTAATTGCTGTTTGACCTGTCTCTTATGTCGGTTATATTCGTTTTTAGCCCATGGGTCTGTAGTTCTCTGGTATCTGTTTCGTGCTTGTCGATTTTGTACAATTAAAAAATCGATTTCCGGGAAATTTTGCCTTGTGTATTGACGTTTATTAAGAAATTCAGTGTTCTACGATAGGGTTTCAGATCTGGTATTTCTGTTAGCTTTTGTGTTAAGTCTGATCAAAAATATTCCCAGTTTGTTTGAGGAATTTTAGTTTGGAACGGGTTATTGTTTCTGTGCGTATTTAAAGTAACATTAATTAAAACCAGAAAGTGGTCTGAATCTAATTCATCTAAAGTCTCTGGCTCGATTCTCGCGTTTGGGATGTTTGCTGCTAAGGCAATGTCTAAAATGTCTGGCTGACTGCCGTTTGTTGGGTAATGCGTAGGGGTTTCTGGTGAGAAGATAGTATAGTTATTTCTGTTAGCATGGTCACTAAGAATTCTGCCACGTCTGTAGATTACAATTCCATTCCGTATTTTTACTGTTCAAGTCTCCCGCAAATAAAAAGTGTTGCTCTTCACCGATTACTTTGTTAAGGTCGTGTATTGTTAATTGCGAGTTTGGTTTCCCGTAAACCGCTGCCATATGGATGTGCGTGTTTCTGTTTTTTTTTAAATTTAATTGCAGTGGATTCAAGATATTGTAGATTAATTATATTTATTGGGTGGCGTTGTATATTATTCTTAATAAAAATGGCCGTGCCTCCTCCGTGTCCATTGCGGTCTGTTCGGTAAATAGTGTAGCCGAATACTGTTACTCTGATTTGTGGTTTAAGAAAGGTTTCAGTGATGATGGCAATGTCAATCCCGTATATATGTAGTACTTGTTCTAGTTCGTACAGTTGATTTTTAACCCCGCAGGCATTCCAATTTAGTACGGATAGTGTTGGTGCGGGGTCTGATGTTTGCGCCATTATTGTGGGAAGGGGAATTCCACGAGTGCTTGCATAAAGAGTACTTGTTTTTCAAAGGTGCTTGTGGCCCTCCTGATGGGAGCGAAATACCGCGTGAAATGGTGTATGAGTTGGTGGAATTGTACGTCACGAAGTATTTCAACAAATTCGCGTATGTCGCTTAGTGTGTGTGTGTGTGTGTGTGTGTGTGTGTGTGTGTGTCGAGTCCCATAGTTGTTTGGGACTGCGAAGGTGTTTCAAGTAAGGGCGGACGTCTGCTGCTGTGCAGTGCAGTCATGCTGTTGACGTCCGGCCTCGTCACCCAAGGTTCAGGTCCCGAAGCCGAGCCCACTGCCGGTTGCTTTGGCTCGCATCTGCCGCCCGCGGCCTGACTGCTTGCAGCCTGACCACTGTCAGCTTCTGCCTGCCTCTGCAGTCTCAGGGGTACGGTCCGGAGCTGAACCATGGGCCCTCGTGATGTGTCAGTGCGCGGTGCCCTTGCCAGTTCTGGAAACTGCTCAATGAAGTTTGTCTGTGGTGGTGTAGTGTGTTGTAGTGGCGACTGCAGACTGCGGGTCTGTGTTTATTGCGGCTCTTAAGGGGGATTATTCCCTAAATAAATTATGTTAAAATGAACTTGAAATTATGTATTTTGTAGTAGACATAAATTACAGGAGAAACATATGTTTTGACGCTTTAAACGAACATTGCATACTAATTTTACAGCCATTACAGCAAGAATCAGAATAAAATTTTTTACTAATTACTGCATTCACTTGCTAGATTAAAGTACGAGAAATTGCGTGTCACATTCGGTTTTTAAAAACAGTTGTTTGAAACAGTTTACTAATGCATTATACATGCTAATGTAAATGCATTTTTTCATAAATTTTTGTTATGTAATTTCAGTAGCAAATTTAGACACTTTAACCAACGATTTGAAACAAAAATACTACACCGTATCATACTGTTGCAATTAAATTAATTTTATAAGCAATAATATTGCAGTTTGTTAAACTGGTTCACGAAATATAGACGCAAAATCAAATGTATGTAACGGTGTGTTAGGTTGGCTAATAGTTCCCTGTGAAGTGCTTCCATCTGGTGGGATAGACGCGAACTATTTGAACTGTACGCAAGCATGTTCCTCCCCCTCTGTCGGACAGGACCTGTGTCACGTACAGTTGGTAGAAGGGGATGGGAAAGGGAGGGGGCGCGAGACAGCCAGCATACCATGGTAACTTGGGAAACAAAAATGCTTGCAGCCAGGCTGGCTTACAGTGTTGCCATAACTTTACAAGGACGCCTTCGCTTTGTTCAGGCGCAAGGTAACTAAGCCCTTCCTACCTACCTTGATCGAAGCCAACAGGACTGACGACCCTGCCCAGCGCTGATAATCTGTATTTCCAGCGCTGATAATCTGTATTTCCAGCGCTGATAATCTGTATTTCCAGCGCTGATAATCTGTATTTCCAGAGACAAAAACGTGGTCTGTATTAACACTTGTGTTTTTATTAGTACGTTTACATGTAAAATTTAAATCGATTTAAAAACACTTGCCGTTCAGAAAGTTTTATTTAAAAGGCTAATTCGATAGGAGTTTCAAAATTTGGGATCGTAACCATATGAATCGACTGTTGAACAACATGAAAACGCGGATCGTATTAAACACGAATTGAAAGTAAGCAAGCACACTCGGCAATTTTAGATTCGAACTACAGATTTTATGTTTACTGCAAGTGCGTGTTTGTTGCAGATCGTCTGTAGGAATGCGTGATCCTCAGAAGCAGTTAAGTTTTATTATAAAAACACAGTAATTTTCTTGTCTCCATGTTCAATTTATTTTGTAATGTAGGCCTACTAATATAACAGATTGAAAAATAAAATGTTATGTTTATTTATTTCACTTCGGCCGACATACCTAATTTCAGTTTAAACATTTTCAAAGTGAACAAATTCTCCCAGCTTACTGAAATCGATGTCAATTATATCCGCACTTAACTTGTAAGCAGGTATCGTTCTCAGTCGTATTTCAATACTTAATTTGTTTCAAAAATGACATGTAAACATATTATATGTATGATTATCTCATAGAAGGTCTCACATATCACAGCAGTAATTTTTTGCAATAAAAGCTTATTATCTGCATTTATCGAAATCACAATAGTACAAATAACATTAATTATTAAAATTTTCACACATGACGTTTCACACTTACGAAAGCATATCCGTGAAATTAGACGTATATAGTATTCCTATTTTCCCCCGTTTCTAAATATGTTAACGCTAATAAAAATTAAGAAACGTTCCGAAATATTATACCTAACAACAGCAA
>PNEQ01135104.1:0-30857 GCA_003012365.1 Medauroidea extradentata
TGCTCATTCTTCAGAATGGGATCCCCTTGCTCACATTGGGGAAATGTCCACTCACTATATTTGATTAGACATAAATTACTTTATAAAAAGAAAGGAAAGGCACTTTCACAAAAAAAAAAAACACTTCTGTTGGCAAGCCGGGCAACTGTACTAAATAACTTGTGGGCTGTAACTTCACTTCACCTAGCACCACTTATGGCTCAAAATTCACCTTAAAATTTCAGAGGGTCTGTTGGCATAATTGGCAGGTCATCTGCTGTATTAAGCTTCAATGATATATATATATATATATATAAGAAAAAAAATTGAATTGTCAAGGTTTATGGTCTGGTGAGGCCAGCTACTTCACAAGCACATGACGTGTTTGTTATAAAAATATACGTTGTTGCTCCTTCCTCCCACGTGACGCGGTGGCCTGCCTGCCCCTTCCCATCTCCCAGCCAACCACTCCAATAAGGTCATTTGCCCACCCTTTTTTCATCACGTGCACGTCGTATTTTTTTTGCCACTGGGATTTCTCATGCCCGTGAATATAGTAGCCTTTCTATGTGCCTTGTGATATTACTATTTTGATCCGTGCTCTGTTTTCTGAACTTCTCGTGGTTTGAAAGTTTGTTGATGACCTGTACTGTAATATTTTTTGGATTTCTATTCAGTAATGTTTTGGTTTATATTTCTGAACAATTTTAGACAACCCCGCTATTTTTATTCAATTTGGGTTTTGGACTTTTGGTTTCAACAAAATGAATGGAAAGAGAACATTCTTGCCACTTAGTACAAAGTATGAGATCAACCAGGAAATGGACGAAAACAAGACCACCAAGACAGAAACTGCACGGCATGGCATTCTAAATGGTCGTTTATCAGCAATGATTAACATCTTGACTTATTTAATTGTTTACTGTTGGTATACAAATTGAAACTGGGTATCAAATCCTTCTTCATGCACATTAGTGAAGTGTGTAAAAGACTTGTGCACAGAGTATAATCATTATATAAGCAGATTATTTTTACACGGCTGGTCGAGCTAAAGAAGTGAAAGAAATGCAAAACAAAGGAAGTAGTGTTATCCCATCCCATCTGCTGAGTGAGCGATAGGAACTGTGATTAGTTAGTTGTCAAAAGTGGCACAAGTGACGCAGGTTAGACATGTTGTGTATGTTGTTTTTGAACTAACCAGTTTCCAGATGGGCCCTTGAGCACAAATTATTGTACACACATGTGTGGTCACTCGCTGCTGTAACGTAAACATAGACAAGGTCCCAGGAGGCAAACTGCTTTATCAGAACGTATGTTGAGCCACCTAGAATACAGTTGCCGGCAAACTTTGTGCCTAATAATATGTCGACAAAAAGTCTTAGATGTCAACCATAACATACATTCATTCATAATGTATGTCTATTGAAATCAATCAAGACTTCCATAAACAACATTGTAATAGTACCCTGCAAATACCGTATTTACTGGAATCTAAAATGCCATCAATTCTAAGATGCGCCAGTTTTAAATTTTAGAAACAAATTTTCACTGATTTTAAGACACACGTTGCGTTTCATAAATTTCTTTAGCAAAATATTGGTACTGGTATATAATGTGCAATAGTAAAATCTGTTTAGAAAAATTATATTAAAGAAATATTAACCTCTATGTGCGTCAGCGAATTAAAAATCTTTGTTTTTCACGAACCAAACAATCCGTACACGACTTGCCATGAACTGGTGCCATGCGATTGCAATTCAGATTGCAATCTCCATTGCTTTTAATTTGATTACATTACAAGATACTGCGCATCCACTGTTCCGTTGTACAACAAGAAAATTTTAGACCTCTTCTTTAATTACTGGGAAGGAGCCACGTTTTGGCCCTTGAAAATTCTTCGTTAAACTTCTGGTTGCACAACAGTCTTTCTTCATTACACTAGTTAATTCCAAAATGTTAACCAGGTGCTCCGTTTCATTCTTTTCTGCAAAAATAATTACTTTTTGTTTCAGTGAGGCACAGTAATGCACACGTTTTTCGCCATTGTACGGTACACGAAAGTACGGTAATTAGCGCCAAAACAAACATTGCTATCAATTGGTACAGCGTGCAGTTGACTCTTTCGGCACTAGATAACAGCGCTGTTTCATACGCCACATGCACATAGTTGTTACTTTACCTGCTAGATGGGTAACGTGCGTGTTGTTACCATACCTGCTAGATGGCTCTAAGTGCAGGCTAGCTAGCAATCATGGTGGACAATGTTTACAAATTTTGCGGGATATTTACCACAATTCATGAATCCACCTTATGAAGCACGTATACAACATCTTTCTGTATTAAATTACGGCAAAATATACTGTACGTGAATTACAGTACTTTAAATGATGTAAATGAACAAATTTTTATGGGCCTTTAAAGCTTGTTGCAGGCATTGTTTTCTATGTGGTACATTCAACTGGACGTGTTACTGACTTACATTCATTTATTGTTATTTTAATTGCTTTTATTAAAATAATTGTAGCAAAATGGAAGCACAGTGTAACGAAAAGCGTAAGCATATTAAGAGGGCGTGGGACATGTGGTTCCGAGCCGCAAAATCGACGTTCATGGCGCAGGAAATCCTGTGCAAACCATTACACTTATTGAAATCTGGGTAGTGTTAATATATTGGGCAAGTTTGGATCTTAGCTTACCATTGTTCGAAATTTCGATATGAGATATATTTTCTTTATTACATAACCTGGAAAATGACGAAGTTTAGTAGCAGAGTAATAACAAATTTTCACCGAACAAAAAACAAAAAAAAAAAGTCAATCTAAAACACATTTGTGTAGATGAGTTTGGAAACTGTGGGATGCATGCAGATGCAACCACAGATGCAAAATCTCTTCCGCCGCAAGTCTCGTAACAGGTTGTTCAAAAAGAATTTTGCGCCGGTTAGAGACTGTGTAGGTAGTTCAGGCTTCTGCCCACACATAGTGCGCTCTCTGCGCGCAGGTATTCATTACAGTATCACATAGCAGGTGTTGCGCTTGTTGGAGCCAATGCACTGATAAAGGTTGGGTATACTTTTATGTCATTTTTGGTCGGTCCGCACTGCCAGCCAGCAAATGCATGCTTCAAGTGTAGGAAAAGTTCGAAACTACACTCGTCATAAATCGAAATTCACTGTGTGAAAGATGTCAAAATTTTACAGTGTAATTATACGGTATCCACTAATTTTCCTTGCGTAAGTAATTTAATTGTGTAAAAATTATTTAAGCAATGTCCTGTGCTCTTTCCATTAGAAAATGCAGGGCAAAATAAAGTAAGAGACAAACTTTTTTTGTTATTGGAGATAGATGGGGGATACCAGCAACCAAAAGAAAGGGAAACTTTAAATGTAATTTTTATACCGCACTCGGAAGAGTTCTGTGTCACGCAGTTATTTTGGCAGCAGGTAGAAGGTGAAGAATATTTCAGACGTGCGTGGTCTAGATCAGTGACCCGACTGTATATTCACCCTCGCTTCATCCACGCAAAATTTATAATGGTAATACGTATTATACATTTGTTAGACATTTTTTTGATTTTGTGTAATCATGAAATACTGTAATTAATAATTTTATGATTACAAAAAATTAAATAATATAAAATAAATACATTTTTTGTTGTTAGTTTCATTTAGGTGCTTTTATTATTTAAGCTGCAAAGCAACAATGCTGTACAGTTCATGAGTCTATAACATACTTTAAGCTATCAATCTGTCAGCAAAAGCACAGAAATTGCAAATATATGTTGTTAATTATTGAAACAAACAACAAAAAGGCATTTATTTTCACACATATTTCAATGTTTGAATTTACCACTGGAATAAAATACATGATGTGTTTCTTTTCTGTACTGAAAATGTAGTAAGCTGAGATCAAAACCAGATGTTAACTTTTTTTTTACTTGATTATTTATGCACTTGTAACTAGTGTAATATAAATTCATCTCGTTAAATAAAAGTCCATAAATATGTTTTGTTTAAAATTTCGCTAAGAACTTTTTGATACATTATGATAACATATTAAATTTTTTAACTGACAAGGAATCTGTGTTTTGTACAGTCACAAACCTAAATTAATAAAACAGTGAGACAGAACGTGATAAATTGCCATTTACAACAGTTCAACGTGTCACGATGTTCAAATTTGTAAAACAAATCTACGACACGTCATGTTACTCAACAAATATGGTATTTTATATTTTCTGTTTTTTTGCGTTTAATGTATGCAATATTAGTGACAACAATAAATTTCGTTCTACAGTATGAAATCAAATGAGCTACATCACAAAATTCACGTAAGTTTCTTTAGCAAATTATAGGCCAATTAAATGCACAAAATAGCTAGTATTTATAAGAATTTCTTGACACGCTCGTACAGTTGAAGAAAATTGTTCTATGCATGCATACTTTCATCTACAATAGCTTTAGACTGTAAATACAGTTTTTTCTTTTAAAACAGCAAAAAGTTCTGTAAATGTTGTAGTTTTTTACTGAAACCCGTAATAACAAAAACTACTTACAATCTGCATATTGGAAACGTTATTACTTTTGAAAATTTAGATGTAAGCACTGTTTCCCCAAAACTTTTCATACATAATATGGAGAACTAGATTAACGATTAACTTTTTCCCCTATAGAAAGAATTTTTTTAATTTTATGTATTACAAATTATATTAAAATCTGATTTAATGTAACCATTCAGCGTCAGTGTTCAACCGATCTTGAAACCTAGATGATGCAATATTTTTTTTATGTATGTGTATTTCATATACTGTATTAGCCCATGTACCCATTGCACTCATGTAAGCCGCGCATCCCCTTTTTTCAATAACAAATTTGGAATTTTTTTCTTAAAAAAAATTTAAAAAGAAAATTCAAACTTATCGTTGTAGACTTCAGGTAGTCGCTGGCAAGCAAATTTGCGGCTAAAATTAACAGAAGATCATGTTAAACTTGTATCTTAAATGTAGTGAATGTACAAATTTATTATGTTCCAAGTGTTACATCACGTGTTACACGTATTTATTACCCGCCACACTGAACGGTAACAAACACAAAACAATTTGATCACGTGGCACTAATATGAATGCACAAACGATTAGCAACTTGCCAGCGAAATGTGAAACTGTGAGTCTAAAAACCAACTAAATGAACAGTTAGTAATATTATACAAACACATTACATCATACAAGAGTCCACACGAAGCAACGAAAGCGCAAACAAAGTACATGAGGCATTCAACTTGTGACACAACACTTAACACACGTAGAGCGAAATAAAATTACCCACATTATCCGGCCTAAGTAGATCAAAATGTTTAGTCATGACAAACTGTTGACGTTGCTACGGTATTCTGTAACATGTTTTTCATTTGGCGCCAATCTCTATTACACGACTCTGTGATGTAGTACTTGCGACCGACTGCGCAGTTCCCTATTTCTTCTGCTTCATTAATTACTTTTAGCTTCTCACTCACTGTAAACGAACGCAATCGTCATTTTGACATTTTGATTTCTCGAATAACTACCAAGATACTACTGTACATAGTCACTACGAAAACACTTATCTGCTACACGCCGAGAAAAATGTCGCCTAAACACGTGGCTAGTTACAGATTGCGCTGCCAGCATTCTTCCGCCTGCATTGCTGTGTGCATGTGTGCCTAGCCACCGGTGCTGTTGTCAAGTCTCCGCGCATGCCAGTTACCTACCAACGTTCTGCGCGGACTTCAAATACAAGTTATCCATGTAAGCAGCACACCCCCCATTTTGTGATCCAAATTTTGGAAAAAAGGTGCGCAGGGTACATGGGCGAATACGCTACTTTAATTACGATATTCTTGCAAATAACTTCCAAACGCGGTCATTGATGCTGCAAAAATGTATTGTATGTACTAGCTTCTAAGACGCACATTTCTTGAGACAGTAAGAGACCTAAAAGTGGGCTGTTTCTTAGAATCGATGGCATCTTACATTTGCCAGCATTTTAAGAGATGTATACAAAAAAATTTAGTAAAAAAACATTTGTTCTGTGACTTACAAAGTGGAATATTGTGTCATAAATCTAGAAATAAGCATGGACAAAAACCCCTTCTCAATTCACATTTTGCAAACGGTAACGAAAATAAGTTGTATTTGAGTCTTAGGCCGTTTAACACCACAGTGAAGCGCACAGCCACATGCCTCACGTGCCGAGCGATCAATAATACAGTGGAAGTTGTCAAGGTCAAGCAGTACTGTCCGAACTCAAAAACAATGGTAGAGAAAAAAGATGTGTGGCGTAGACAAACTGTGACAACACTAAACTCCACATTGGTCGAGTTATCAATATTTTTTTTGGTCGCCCTTGTTCTTCACTGGCTTTGTTGCTATTTAACTGTACATGTCATGCTTTGTGTACCCGACGACGTTTACTAGCTATTTATTGTACTTAGCTGTACTTATGCAATATTGAAAGTGTTAGTAGAAAATCATACAATGCAAACTTTAAGTGGCAAGTTGTAATCTATGCAAAGACCAACAATAATTTTTTAAAAGAACATTGTACGGTACTACTGTTTGTAGCATCTTGTTACTATGCAACAAATTATTTTTTCTTACGTTAATGTGTTTGTGACGTGTTTAGATAAAACTTTAACTTAGATAACACTGGGTGTTTTAATTTTTGCTTCTTTTATGAAATAAGAGATGTGCTTGTCCTTTTTTTATGGAAAAAAATAGTGCAGTCTCAATCTCCCTTTACCTTCCGGATCATCTGCCATACACAATAACAAAGGTGGCTGGGACCTTGAAGGGGGTTGGCAAGACAGGATGCAAGCTGCACGTGACTGTCGGACAGTTTTGGTAGCGGGGGAAGGAGGCGGTGAGGCAGCTGCCGTTTATATAAATAACGCACCTGTGTGTAGCTTTGGACTGGTGGGGTGACAAGCAACAGTTCACATGATGGCAAGGTTGAACATGTTTTAAAAAGAAAGGCCAGAGTGCATTTCAGACTCTCATATAAACGTTTCTTTAACATTTGTAGCTCTAAAAATGGGTTGCGTCTGAGACTCTATGGTGTCTTAGACTCACGTAGACACTGTATATTGTCTGCTTAATTTTACACAAACCAAAAAAGCTTATATATCCTCTTCCAGTGAGTCTATTTATTCAAAATACTTTGCTCTGTTGAAAAATATTACTATTTCAATGAAATTTATTATGATATTCTTGCAAATAACTTCCAAAAACGGTTGTTGCGGCCGCTAGAATAAATATTGCTGGCGACATTTTTGCTTAATTTTGAGCCAAAAAAAATAGGTCATATATCTGCTTCCAGTGGATATTTTTATTCAAAATCCATAGAATTTGTTTCTGGCAACATTTATGATTTATGTTGAAATATATGAAGGTTGAAGATCCACTTCAATGCATACTTTCAACAATAATTTGTTTGCTTTGGAAGTAAATGTGTATCACTTTATAAAACACTTAATTTTGCACCAAATGACGAGTGAATGCCGATTCAATGATAAAAAACGGTAAATTTTGACATTTGGAAATTGCCGAAAATTGGTAAAAATTCTAATAATGACCCCTCCAAAATAACGACCCTATTCCCGGGAACCGTGAATGGGTCACTGAATCGGGAGTTGACTGTAATACAGAATAGGGTCATCATTTAAAGTCCTATAAAAAAACGTCTAAAACATTGCACACTATTTTCGCACCCCGCTTATAACGGCAGCACTGTTATTCATGAACAAACCAGTCTAGTTCTTATCGCCTGACAGTTTCTGTACCTAAGACGCGGCGTCTAGCACTTCCTGTATAGGACTCTTAAGAAGTATCCCATTGAAGAAATTGCTTGCTTAATAAGTGAAATAATTGTGCACCTTGTCTACATGAACGTGTATAATTAACCCTTTTAAGATGATTTCTTGGTTTAAGTGCACTATATTTTACTGTCCCATTACAAACATCTTAACAAGGTTTTACTCTGTGCATGTGGGTGTATGTGTGTTGTAACGCGACCCGTTTCGGGCCACGCTGCCCATGAATGCCAAGGGTATTTCTAGGGTTCATTGTTTGCAGAAGCAGAGCTACTTAAGAGTTCATTATAGGGGTTTCCACTGAATAAGAAATAAGCTTCGTGGTTTCTGAGCACTGGCATTTCCACTATTCTCAACTATGAGACAGCCATTTATTGAGACAAATTCAAACAAAATTCACGACACCGGCGTTTTCCCGGGTGAAGTTTCAGTTATATCTGAAAATACAGCAAACGTTGTTTAGGATGCGCTCAGTCACGGATGTGTTCGGATTGCTGACTCAGGTTTTCATGACTTCAGCTCACTAGTCTAGTCAACCACGTGGCTGATACTCCATTGCTGCGGCACCCTTAAGCCCCAAGTTCACATTTTAGCCTTCCAAAGTTAACGTGCCCTTTCATTTACTTGTGGACCCGATTTTGCCCATTATCTCCAAAGTCAATCAAAAGTTTGTATAAGAAAAGAAAACACGTCCTTGCAGCACCACCGCTAGGCAGCCCACGCTAATCCCGTGCGTGCACACCGACTAACAGTGCCAACCTCATCCTCCTTGCAAATAGACCTCCGCCAGGTCCGCTCTTGCCCCACCTGCGCGCACCCTGACGGAATTCCTCTGCCTTACAAACTGGAGGACCTTTTATGTTTAATTGGTAGCTTCAAATCTGTTGCTAACCACTGGAGTTGCAGGCACTTGTTTAAACTGTATTATATTTACTTCGGAAACTATTTAGGTGTTAACCATTACTAGGGCACGGAAATTTTTGCGAATCGCAATATCGCGAAATAAAACAGAAATAGACCTCAATTCACGACAACACAACGAAATGACAGAATGCCGCAAAATAATACTAAAATCACCGTATTTGTCTCAAAAAAGTGTGATGATTTTCATTGAAAATGTGGCAACGAAAAGCATGAATCGCATTTTAATCAAAAGGTTATGTTACGCTGATTGGAAAATGTTTACTCACCTGTAAAGAAAACGAGTCGGCACAACAACAAGAAAAAAATTTGCCAGCTAAGTCATAGAAGCTACAAGAAGTTGCATAGAACTCATAGTGCGTTGTCATTGCTGCCAACCTACATATGTCAAAGTATCTTAATATATTAACGTTACGGTACAAAACCAACATGGCATCACGTAAAATAGCGTCATAACCACGGCCATGGTTGTAACCTGCTCACAAGTTTTGATTCTTCCGCCATCTTGTGTTAATTTTTTTCGTGCAGTAGTATCTAAAACATTGATGAGTGTAATCTTTGGTGAACTTTTGTATTGTGTATATTATGAACTACGAAGTCCGTGCTATTGCATAATTTAATAGGCCTGCAGAAGTTGCAATATATCATTTTGGATGAAGTTAAAATACTGTTCATCATGCCAAAACCTAAAGTAACACCTCAGATCAGAGCTAAGCAATTTAAAAATTATGTATTTTATATTACAGACAATATTCTCTGTGTGAGAGTCTCTGTTCCCTCATAGGAGAATATCCAGAGTTTTCAACTGTTGCTCTCCAATTGCTGTGGTTACCTGCTTCCAATGCCGATTCGGAGAGATCTTCAACATGTTCTTACATTGTTAGTGACCAAAGAAGGAAACTGAAACTTGAAAATGCTTAAGTCTATACCGTGGTGTCATTCAACTGAATGTGTGATTTATTTTGTACTTTTGCCTAAAACTGAACCCCTCTAGATACAATTAAATAAGACCAAATTTTTAATCCTGATATTTATTCAAGATTTGTACACAGTAGTTTCAAACACAGGTATTGCTACAGGTGGAGGTTGGCAGTAAGTTAGTTATGTTTTTATTTTGATTTAAAAAAAATTTAGTTTTTTTCTAAAAATTAATTGTGCGGATGAAAGTGTAGATAAATAAAGCTTGGTTATTATTTTATTGCTGGAAATTAACACACCGTTTGCATCTGTTAAATCTTGTAGGCCTATTTATTAAATTTTTATGACACTATTTATTAATTAGAATAATAAAAACTATAACAACGAAATAAAACCGAAATATAGTTTTTTAAAAACGAAATTTGTTGAAAAATAAAACCATTTCTACGGACCTCTAACCATTACTAATAAGACATTTTCTTTAAACAAATTACAATTGGATCAGGGTGCAAGAATATAGTTCCTAAGGAGCACACACTCCCCCAACCATTTCTCAGAAAACTGCCCTTCACAGGCCACACCACATCATATCCAATCACAACACAGTTTAATATGATAGTTGAAACATCCCTCTCAGCCACCTTGATACCACTGACATCATGCATGGGGTGGGCTCCAGCACACTTACAGTGTGTGCACGAATGTGTGTGTGTGTGTGTGCATGCATTTGCCTTAAGAGGTAGGAGTGTGTACAGGTGTCAAACTCTCACTTTTGGTGTGTGGCAACAGCATAGCGATAAGAGCCAGACTACCATGCTCGATGAAAAGTATTATTGTCTCTATTCGCAGCAAGACAAACTGATGTGCAAGGTTTTCGTTGTAGACTACTATATTTGCTATGGGACTTTTAGCGGTTATCCTATAATTTTATTTTTGGATAGTTTGTGATAAAGGTCAACACATGCTTATAGTTTTAAGTTTTACGAATTCAGGTGGCATTTTCGGAGTTACAGCTATTTAGAGAGACTTGAAAATCACGTTTCTAACAAGTGTGGTTAGTTTTTAAAATTATGTCAGAGTAGTTTCAAGTGTGTGCTCTTTTTGTAGATAACTGCAATGGGAATTAGTTAAGCGTTTTTGCATATAAAATAATACGCATGGGCATGCTAAATCACCATCCATGTGCCAGGCGAGGACTTCTCTTAAGTTGTGTCCTTCAAAATGTCTACTTTCTTGTCTTAAAATTTTCAGGTTTCCTCAAAAAGGGTTTATAATAGTGTGGTCTGGTCATAATAAGTGGGGTATGAATACTGTAGTTGAAATAGCAAGTACTAACTTAAATACTGCTAGCCTGATCATATAGTTATTGTGTTGTACAGCGATTGCCTGGTCTCCCCACCATCATGGGTTGTTGGCCAGTGGGGGCGGTACAGCGGATAGATGTATACGCTTCTGGAACACGTTGACTGGACAGCCAATGCAGTGTGTTGACACTGGATCACAAGTCTGTAACTTAGCGTGGTCCAAACATTCTGCAGAATTGGTGAGTAGTGCTATGATGCAGTTATTCAGAAACAAGCTGCGTGTTCAATTATGCTGTTTATTGAAAACCTCTTCTGTGTTCAATTATCCGTGATTACAAATTTTGCAGCAGTTATTTCAGTATTCTTTTCGCAGATATTTTTTCTGTGCTATGCTCCCATCTCATATCACACCCCAACCCCTTCCCACTCACCGTCCTTTTACACTTTTATTCTTGCTTTGTTAGTTTACTTTTGGGTAACAGAATGGGACATCAGTGTAGGTACTTTTTAATGTAATACTGTATGTAATAATAACAGCTTTACGAAGATAGCCTTAATACAATATATTATGTACGGTTCTCCATATGATTGTCTAGTGTCTTGATTGTGACATTACAGTTAACTTACAGTAATTAAACTAAGTGTAATTATTCCTATAAAGGTTCTTGTGGAAAAATTAATTATACACCAATGGCCCATGTTATGCGCAACGTCAAGGCTGCTGCATTTTGTTTGTCATTTATCATTCATAGTCATGGTCGGAGCAGTTAGTACTGTTTCTCCGCTATCCAGTATTATATCAGGGAATGTGTTTTGGGATATTATTATTTGGCAAATCAATATTGAACATTTGATTATTGATTTTAATAATGCGGGATATTTAAACTTTGTTGCTAAAATAAATTATATTTTACAGACATATGTTGTTTGATAGTACAGTAGAGCCCCGATTTAACGAACTCTGGAACAATGCAAACAGCGATTTAATGAAAGGATTTTTAGGAACCGTCAAATAATAACCAAAAATATAAGAAATAACTTTGATAAAATAAAATATGAGTTTTAGGGTAAGTCTATTAAAAGTCGTTTACTGGCAGCAGTATATTATTTTTTTCTCCATAGACAGTCTTAAACCATTTGTTGAGAAACAAAAAAAAAAAAAAAAAAAAAAAAAATCATTAAAATTCGTTGGAAACTTTGGCCGCGGGAGTGACTTTGAGTTTGAGCTGAGCACGCATGGCCAATCAAGCTATGCTGTGTTGCCCTGTTGCGTAACAAGCGCGTGCCTAGAGCCTCATCCTGGTGGCTGGCGAGTGACCGAGCATCTAGACACCCAGTCCACACAGTGCGGTAGCAGACAGCACAGGTACTAATTCACAGATAGTGCTTCGCGTCTCCATCAGAATGCGCTTCCGTGCAGCGTGCTCTACTGATTAATGATTTTACCTACGGGATGCAGTGGTGTCCAGCGTGATTATTTTCTGTCATATCCTGTCATAAAACCAGCGGGAGGGAGATGGAAAGAAAAACAACTCTGTGGTGTTTATCATCACTTCTCACGTTTTGATGATGCGCGCAGGCGGCCTAACTCATCAGGCTTGCACTCGATGAGTGTTCCACTGTAAATTTTTAAAGTTTTTTCGCAGAATTTTTTCCTTTTTATGGCTGCGACTTATCTATGGATGGTAACTGCAGTATGTTATTGTTGTGGGCTATCAGACACTTTTAAAATTATCTTAAATTTCAAACGAGGATTTAACTTTTTTTTTTAGGTGGGGGGGGGGGGGGAAATATAAAGTAGAATTTTACGAAATATTGATTTAGAGTAAACATTTTTGTGTCTCGAGGGATTTAGTTAAATCTAGGCTCTGCTATATATATTTTTTTCCAGATTTTTGGATAGGTTGTTTTTGGTTATGCAGAGTTTTTTTCCTTCAGGTGAGCACACATGGTTATTCCCAGAACCAAATTTTGGTGTGGAAATATCCGAGCCTTACTCAGGTGGCTAAATTGACTGGCCATTCTTACCGCGTGCTGTACTTGGCCATGTCTCCTGATGGTGAAGCAATTGTTACTGGAGCGGGAGATGAAACGCTTAGATTTTGGAATGTTTTTAGTAAAGCCAGATCTCAGAAGGTAAGTGGTTTGTTTGTATTGAAATTAGGTTTGTATTAATTATGCATGGTGTTTGTACTGGCTACGGCATTGCTTTTACGTTACAGTAGATATGTGGTACTATGTAGAACCACATTTTGACAACTGACCATCACTATTATGAGTCATTTCTTAGAAACGGTAAAAAAAAAAATTAAGTTGAGCAAGTTTAAAAATTTTAGGAAAGTCAGATGAAAATAAATTAGTTTTTTTTTTTTTTTGGTAACTTAACGCTGCATTTTTCTTGAGTGCTGTACTATAGGTAGCCTATGTCAGAATAGATACCGTCTTTCGTCAACTGTCAGCACAAGATAGTACTCATAGACCCTCCTCATCTTCTTACCCTCATGTATTGGAATGTGTTCCATACGTGCAGAGCAGTCGTATCGAGAGCTCTTGCTAGTTCATGGATACAGTACTCTTTGTCTCTGTCTGCTACAGTCAGGACAGGAGCCTTGACAACAGTGGATGCGGTGGGTGGTCTTTCATGAGTCACTAACTGACCTACACGTATGTACATTCACTCCCACAAGCACAGAGAGAGAGAGAGAGATAGATAGAGAGAGAGAGTGTGAGAGGGGTGGGGGAGGGGGCCAATGAGTAAACACACACATTTATTTGGGAAACTGCTGGCAAGCTGTAAGTTCAAGTCCATATTGTATAAAACAAGCCAGTTTTTTTATATATACAGTCGAATCCCGTTACAATGAGAATTCATAATAGCACAAAACATTTTTGTAATTATGATTTGTCGAAAGAACTGAATGTTTACATAAACAAGCAATTTTTTAGGTTTTTGACATGATTACATGGAATGGGAATAATAACAGTACAGTTTAGGTTGGTTAGTATCTCTGCTGTTATAAATCAAACTGCCAAAATTGAGAAGGCTTGTGTTTACAAGGTGTATTACACAATTTATTATTCCATAATATCCATTAATTTTTCATGTTATCATTTTCACTCGCTACAACACAGCAAAACGTACGGTAAACAAAACAAAAAAAAAAAGCAGTCTTTCGAGGCGGCAACTAAAACGAATAGCACTGCTAGCTCACTTGTGATTGGCTGAAATGATAAACACTTCTTCAGTAATATGTCTTATGATTGGACAAACAAAAGAAAAGTGACTGTTCTATATTACCCACGCTATGAAGTATTCAAAGCGAAAATAATTACTATTTTAGTACATGATCCAGAATACAGTTTATTTATCCATTCCTACATAAATTTCACCAAAAGGAAAACCTATCATTAAGAAATCTAAACACGTAAGTATAAAAAACGACACAAGATGTTTATGAACTTACTCAGGTCATGCTGGGTAGTGTAAGGCCGCGGTTACACGGGCCTCGGAACTTGTTTAAATGAAACTTGCTCAGCCATACGTGTGGTCACACTGTGTCTGAAGTATTTCATATTGTTGCTGCTTCCTATTCAAACTGAACAGGTTGTAAAGCTTCATCACCTAAACAACATTCTCTATGCCTTGCTGTGATTGGATCATCAAACGTCAACAAGCATTGTGCACAAGATGGCTGACAACCCCGTGTTATGTTGCTGCAGCGGAAATAAAATTAACAGATAAGTTATTAAAATGTTTTGTTGACTATGTATAAGTAAAAATAGTTTTATATTAAAATATGAGTCCTTCAATATATTTGCAACAGAAAAATAATGTATGCCATTTCCATTACTCTTGTATGAATGAAGCAGGCACGTGGTCGTTCGCGGTAAAAGTAACTTTTTGAAAATCCTTGTCATGTTCCATAAAGTGTAATACTGGTTTAAATGTTTTGTGTTACGAAGATTTTTGTGTCACCACATAACACATTGCACCAACATATGAGTGTGTTACAAGCTTTGGGACGGGGTAAGTAGAGCTTTCAAAAGGTTAAGTTTATCGCGACCGATGCAACTTTTAATATGTAAGCAGTGGTAACTGGTTACAAGAGAAAGTTTTCCTAGTCTGAAATTACGTTAAATAAATTTGGTTATAATTCTTAAATACCTAGAGTATTTTTCGCTGGCGTCTTGCAAATTTATGCAGTGAAGCAACCAACGTCAATTTAATCATGTTCATTTTACAGACAAACATAAACTTTACGTGTCCCCAGCTACTTTCCTCTGTTTACCTTTTGTACATAGGGTATGTTAAATGGTTAAACCAATCATAACCTCAAAACAATATTGTACTGACGTAACAAAATACAATCGATTTTGACTGCGACAATTGAGTACTGTGAAACCACGCAAACGTGTTCACTTCGGCAGCTATACACTGAATGTGTTTAAAAATGGCTGACTAAATCTCTTTTTGCTATCTACTTCAGGCCGCTGTGTAACCGCGGCCAAAAACTTCAAATCAAGGTGTTCAAAAAGTGATCCGTATGAAGTTCGCTTGCATGTGTTGCCATGATCGGACAAACCTGTTATGTTCAAAAAACAAATCTCGCAAGTAAAGTTCATAAACGTAACTTCTTGCAGTGTAACATACACAATAAAAAAATGTTAATGAGTTTGAAACTGATTCTGCAGTGACGTTCGTTATCATAATAAAAAGAAGATGCACACAAGCGATCCTGTGCCCTCAATGGGCCACATTAGTTTTCGTGCAGTACCAAGATGGTGTTTATAACAATCGAGGCCAAGTAAGTCACGACAGTGTTGCCAGATGCAGCTGAATTTTCACCGTTCCAATATCTCACGCTGTGCACAGTACGCGATAAATGGTTATTCTCACGTGCGCTTGTATTTATTATGTTTACATATACTAAAATGTTGTGCTGGCTTTGGCTTCCCCTTAGAGTCATCCTGGTAAGGAGTAGGTAAGGAGTAGTGACAAGAAATTTTTGGTAGGGGTGAAGGATTTGCTATCAGACGAATTGAGAAAAGGTATTGCAGAGGGCACCTCACGGACATCAACCCTCTGTGACGGACTGTTTTGTGTGGGGCTGGGGCACCTTACGGACATCAACCCCAGCGTGTATGGTTGGAAGGTAAGTATGGGTAGAGGTAAACTGTTGGCATCTCGCAGACGTCAACCAACACTTCGGAGTGGAGTGAGCGACACCTCACAGACATCAACCGCTCAGGAGGGTAGGATAATATAACCTTTAAGTGTTACATTTTATTGCATGTACATTTTTTCCAAAAAATGTGTATGATTTACGACTGTATAAACCATAATAAAAATAATATTGTGCTGGTCCCTCATGTTTTATAAATTATTCCCACAATTCTATTCATAAAATTTTCGGTGTTGTTCACATGGACTCTACCTTCGGATGCAACAAAAGAGGACTTTCAACAATTCAATAAATTTACAAATCTGTGTAAAGGAAAGTATTTTAATTAAATACTAGACAAATAATATTTTTATACACCTTCGTCACCTCTATAAGTAACATAAAAATTGTATGGTTATCATTAGTCTGCTTCAGTAGCACAAGTCAACATCGTATCACGTTTAAAGCACTGTACTGGAATTTCTCAGGAAATGTGGGAAATGTACGGGAAATGTACTGGAATTTGAAATACCACTTTTGCTGGACACCCTGAGAGTAAAGAAATATAAAGATGGCTGCCAGCCTTGACCTTCAAACTGTTAGGTGCCAAATTGAAATGATTCAGAGCAATATAGATCTATACAGATAGTCACATAATGCTCTAACAAGGGTCTTGCTATATCCCATACTCAGAGTAGTTAGGTGACACTGTATTATGAACTGCACCGGTTTCTGTGTTATAACTGAGCAGTTGCCCAGGGCGTCAGCTCGGGGGGGGGGGGGGGGGGGGGGGGGGGGGGGGGGGGGGTGCAGGCATGAGGGACAGTTTGCAAGAAGATAAATAATTTTTTTCATACTGTAAATAAAAATATCAACTTAATACAAAATTATTTCATGCATGCTGGTTATTTCTTGCTCTGCCCAGTACAAATAGCAGTATATTAAAGAGAAAGTAAAGAAATTATCTCGTCCACCTGATTGTGCACACCCCGTGGGGTGATGAGCTGTATCTTTACTTGCATTAGCTCCCACAACTGACTGTGGCTCGCTGCACAGTCTAGCTAGAAATGTTGAAACTAACAGCGATATCGGGGAAGGGGGGCAGCTAAATTTAACTTGCCCAGGGCACCAGTTACGTAAACCCAGGGCCTGAATTGGACAAATTTCCTCATAGGTTGCTAAGGCCCGGTAGGGTGCAATGTAGTAGTTTGTTGTTTAGGCAACTCATCCTTCCTTATCACCTCTTTTGTTGTATTACCTGTGCTCTGGCACTCTCGTAATTATGCCTGTGTGACAGATGCTAGTCAGATGAGGGTACTAGGCAGTGTAATACCAACTAACAGCAGTGCTGAGCAGTGAGTGTCAGTTCTCTCTCCTCCATTCAATGAATGTGTGCGCTGAGTGTAGTGGAAAGGGAGGACTTATATTTGAGTTAAATATTTTTAGATGTTAAAGTTTATGTAATTTTTCTTTCACAAAAAATGTGCAGGCTTATAAAATTCTTCAAAACTGACCTTGTCAGTGTTTTATAGAACTACTGTAACTGTCCGAAACTACTGTATTTTCTTACTAAAAAATGCAACAGTTTGATACCTGAAATAATAAAAATTGATAACTTACTGAAAATTTCTAAATGTGCTTTGTACAGTTTAAAGTGCAGATTTGAAATCGGTATCAGTGGCCTCTGAGTCAGTTAGAATATATGCATACATTGCTGTATATGACCACATTTTGGACAATGCAAATGAAGCACAATTAGTTGATAGTCCTGATGAAGGCGTTTTTAATTTTTGTCCTGGTGGGACATTTATCTACAGATACTTTCTCGAATGACTTATTCCTTGGCACACTGCTTTCTCTCTAATAGCTTGACGGCCAGGTCAACATGCCACAGAGGCAAGGCTATGTTCATTCAACAGGTCCAACATAGATTAATTATAACCATAGCAAAATTGTGTACGTTATGTACGTATTTGTAGGCAACATAGTGGTGGCTGTAGGGAGCCAATGCACTGGTTTTATAGTGAAGAAGTTCTGCTGTGGTATTGCCGGGATGTATCTTACTAATGCCACGAAAAATGAGCATAAGCTTGCAGTGTCTGCCAAAATTTGTCTGATAATGTTACACCTCTGCCTGATGGGTTGGATTTGCACCATCATAGTTTTAAATACAGCTAGCTCTGGTAGAAACTGTACTTGAATAATTCAAAAACACTAGGGTCTTATGATGAAAAGCCTTTTATTGGCTAGAGCAAGTTCAAGAATTTGAAACAAATGACACACCCTGAAAGGCTGTATAGCTATACAGGGGCCATGAGCAACATTCTTTTTTGTCTGTTCTTAGTATTCTTGCATGCTATTGAATCATTTGTAATGTCATAAATCTAGTAATGGTTACATATATTTTATGATTGTGTACATTGCAGTGAAAATTAAAGTAATTTGTAGAACTCTGTTACAACATTCCAACTTATAACATTTTCTTGGTCACCTTTTCTTAGTACCCCAAAAGTGTTTGTTTTCCCACACTATTTTAACTTGATGGGTCCCATGAGAAATGTTTTAACAGGGTTATACATTTACATGATTTAATTATGTTTCTTATGAAATTATGTATGTATTAAGGATGTTCATTGTGTAAAAATTCATTATGTTATATTTGTGCCAAATACTGTTAAAATTTTATACATCAGATAACATGTCATTTAAAAAAAATAAATAAAAAATAAATAAAAATGGTCCCCATAATTTTTTTACAGAATCAGTCATCAAAATGGTTACTGTGGTGTAGAGAAAATTAAGAAAAGTAATTAACTTGCAGAAATGAGATAATATTGATATTAAATGCTATGAGCTACTTCAAAACACCATTGGCATTACAAACGGATACATTTTCGTATTTTTAAAAAATTTATGAAAATTACTCAATTTTTGCACAACTTTGAGTTGTGGCTGTCGCTGAATTTTCCGAAAGCAACTTCTGTCAAACACATCTTAAAATTCATTGATGCACTGACTTTCAGGTCCTGTAATTTTGATTTCATAAGTTATTTTTTTTTTAATTTTCTCTATACTGCAAGAGCCATTTTGTGATATTTGTGTGAGATTATGCAAAAATGAATTTTTACAGGACCAACACCCTTAATAGCTAGGTGTCAGCATTTGATCCTTGTTAAATTATTTATCGCCGAGATGAATTGACGACAACCTCCATTGCCCTGTCACCCCATATATAGTCTTATAGTACTGTCATACTTTAGAAATTTAAATTTTAGTGTTTGTTTTGGTGAATATAACCAATTTTCTTATATTACATTTCATTTTACATTATTTTATTATTGTATAGGTAATTTGATTGTGAATTCTTAAAATTAGTTTATTTTGTCATCTTGTTCAGTGTTGTGAAAATATAGTTAATTGGTGCCTACCACTTTTTTTTTTTTTGCAGGAGAACAAGTCTGTTCTTAACCTTTTCACAAGTATTCGGTGAACGACTTCGGAAGTTGTGTGCTGTGCACACACAGACGGCGGAAAAAAATTTTCTTTATAGTTTTAAAAGAGTACATACTTCCAAGTGTGTAGATAAATGTATACTGGTATGTTCATAGTTGTGGACATAAGCATGTCACTTTGGTGTGCTGTTTTTAACAGTTTGTTCCAAGAATGAGCTGCTATATAATGTTTTTTTAGTAATATTTTACATCCACACGTTATTTTTTATGTGTGTGGTTCAAAGGTGTGTAAAGTGTAATTCATTTGGTTTGTCTTGTTAAAAATTCCTGGACTCGAAAATTGTCTATTTGTTTTTCCTAAATTTACATTTAGGTATACATATTTTGATTGGTTGTAATTGCATGTAAATTTTGATATTTATTTAATGTTAATTTTTTGAAGTTATTTATTGAATTGTGAAAATAATTACTAGATTATACATAATTTCTTTTGTATTATTTTTTGTGCAGCAACCATATTATTCAGAAGTAGAACACTGTACAGGTATACAGTACTGCACTGCTCAGTTAATTATTTCAGAGATTGTGATTGGCAGTTTGAATTCATGGAGTACAGATTAAGATGTGTTCGTGGTTGCCAGATAGTATTTGTGTTTTTAGATTTGTAGTAGTTTCTGACAGTAAGTTGCGTTGTGTGCTATGAAGTGCATACATTTGCAATTGATTTTTGTCCCAGGAGACTGAAATGTTTTAATTAAGGAACAGTGACAGGTAAATATTAGGCAAAGTTTATATTCAAGATAAGTGTTCTTGTGCTGTGAAGTGCAACTGATGATGAACATTTGAGACCTCACCATCTAAGTCTGAAATTGTTTTACAATTTCATCCAGGTTACAGTCTGTTCAATATTCATGTTCATTGAGTGCTACAGCACTGCACAAATTGTCTAGCAGATCATCAACAATGAAGTTGGTCAGTACCTGATGTTCTATAATACTGTGTGTTAAGGAAAGTCACTTTTAAAAGGCAAGCTGTTAATAGTTTATTACATTCTTCTGTAGCTTCAGAATTGTCAGCTTTGACATTGCAGGGGAAAAGGTTTTAGATTCTAACATTGTGAACGTGTGTCACAGTTCAAGAAAGTTGGGATAACTTTTGTATGTTGGTTGGTTGTACAGTTGCTAGGTAGAATTATTCATGTTCTCAGATTTAGCAGTGGTGTCTATTCATAAACTTCATTGGCCATAGTAGGCAATGTGCTTTTTTTTCAGTAGCTTCACTGATAATTTGTTTGCCAAATACACATGGCATGGGAAACAAATTAATTTCGACGTGGTGGCTGGTGGGGCGAGCTTGCAAAAAATAAATGTGTCCCCTTTTGGCAATCAAAAACTGGTTAAATGTGAATGTGTCTAAATAGGTATATCTGCAAAGCAGAAACAGTGATTGTGACTAAAACGTAGATAACCTAATGAAAATACTTTTTTATCATCATTAATTTTAGTTAATGGCAGATTCTGAATCAAGTGCAAGCACAGTAGAAGTTCAGTTTTATGAAATAGTAGAGTACGTAGAATTGACAGACACTTTTATGCAATGAAAGTTGCCTAATTTTGACCTCGAAAATACATAACTGTCATTTGTTGAGGTTTTTTTTTTTCATGATGCTCATGTTTAATCATCTCTGGCATTACACCAAGATAATTTTAAATCAAACATTAATTTAATTAAATAGGTAGACATTTCCCAAACAAATTGATATTACATAGGTGTGTATTTGACATATTTCTCCAAGAATTTTTTTGACATTGAGTGGCCTAGAATTTTGAGACCATAGAAAGTAGGTATATTTCAGTGTATTTTTTTTTACAGGAAAGTCAGAGTACGTATTTCTTATTCAAATGGTATGTGTGTATACATATGTAGAAATCTTTAGAATAAAATAATAAAATAGAAAGGTACTCGCTACCTCCCTTTGTCACCAAAATAATTGTGTTGAACACATTAGACATTGTGTACTGTCTTAGTGATCATGAAGTCCATTTATAGTGGCTTTTAGCCAGAAATTACCTTATCATGAATAACCTGTAACAGTGCTGCCAACAACATAAGCAGAATAAGAAATCCCATGGCTCTTCATGTTAAAAATGCAATACTGTAGTTAACTAAGACTACCTAAATTTACTGCTGTAAATAATAATTGGTGAAGGAAACTATATTTTTACCGCAGTAAATTTAATGTTAAGAAGTTTTTGCAAAAATCTCTTTTTTTTTTACGTTCAATTTGGTAGGTTCACAGTTTCAAGCCAACGGTACTTAGGCCTTTAAGTGAATATTGAATGAAATGGTTACATTTACACTTTTTTTACATGTAGGTAGCTCTAAAAGTGACTATAGAAAATCTCAAATTTGAATTCTAATTTTTTTTACTGAACACCATCAGTGTTTGAAACAAAGTAACTAAAATTAATTAAAATATATATATTGCCTGCCAAGTTATTCTATGATGCAATCTTTTTGCATATGCCAAATGCATGGTTCATGTTATTTGGTGACAAAGCGGCTTTGTATGTGCACTTTGGTGTATGCACCCTTCTTTTGTATTATTTTAAAGGAAAACAACATACCTTTATCTCTTTGTTTTTCTGCAAAAAGACTTCACTAAAATTAACCTTACATTGAGTTAGTACTTTTTTTCTGCAACAAAAGATGTAGGGAACATTATACACTCATTTGAGGTTTCTTAAGGTGTTCATATTTTGAATAGCACCCACAACCTGGAGCTGTTTAACGTATGTGAGGCTCAGAAGTGAAGAAGTGAAAAGGCCAACACTGATATGTCCACCAGACACCACAGCAAGACTTTGAACTACCACAGTGTTTCTGTCATACTGCTAAAATTTTGAGACTTAAAGCAGCAAGAATATCATTTCAGTAGTGGAAAATTTGCAGCAAAATTTGTTGTAGGATCATTGGGTGGTTTCATGTTACTCTTGGTATAGTACACTAGATATTGAAAAGTACTATATTTACCTGAATATAAGACTGCGTTTTATCCAAATTTTTACTTCCCAAAAACTGGGAGTTGTTTTATTTTCTAGATATATGCCTAAAATTATGTTTTTCAATTACAAATGCAGTTGGTTGGCATCTCACTCATGTCTTTATGTAATAAAATGTAAGAACATGTGGAAAATAAAGGTTTACCTACTTAAAACTAGCCATTTCAAATGAAGTGCTCATTCCAGTGCATTATGTGTATTTGGTTTTGGTTTATGTAAGTAATTGACATAACCAAATTTCTATCATGTCTGATGGTTGGAAATCTTGTGTCTTCTACTTAACCAATAGAATGTAACAAAATTTAT
Organism: Medauroidea extradentata; assembly: GCA_003012365.1. Taxonomy (NCBI): domain Eukaryota; kingdom Metazoa; phylum Arthropoda; class Insecta; order Phasmatodea; family Phasmatidae; genus Medauroidea; species Medauroidea extradentata. The sequence goes on from PNEQ01135104.1 coordinate 22,949, forward strand.
GTTTCAGTACTAATTATTAAAATTTTTCTGGCCTTACCAATTAACAGAAAAAAGTATTTTTTCTGCTAGATCGAAGTGAAAAGGTAGGGGTCGTGTTATATTCAGTCGTCTTATTTTTGGGTAAATATGTAACTATGCAAAATAGTGGTTTTTAGCTGCTATAATATTGGAGGGTATTGGAAACAGTTTTTTATGCACATAATGTACTTAACAACCCTCTTCTGAAAAGTGTTTTATTTTCTTAGACTTGTGTATTAGGAACATTTATAAAAGTTTCGTTAAAATCTCACATTCCTAGTCAACTACAACATTGTTCAACAGCTAAGTATTTGGATCCTAAAATGCAGAAGCCATAGGTATACAAGCAGAAAAGTCTTAATTTTTGCTGATGACATCAGCAACAAGTATGTTTGTTAACAATAACTACAAGGCATTAAAATTGCATAATGTCTGTGCACCTTCATGAATCCGTGCCATTTTGTGTTGTCATAATCTTGGCCCATCCATAAACTGTAGACCTTCGTATGTTACAATTTTGTAAATATTGCCAGTAAAGGTGCTTACTCTAGGTTTTTGACAATATCTGTTGTAATTCCTTCTCATTAAAAGCAGTGTTTTGAAAGTGCTACAGTAGAGCAACATCCCCCCTTCACCTTTTGCCAGTTTTATGGATTTGTCGGCTGACAGCACTTGCTAGTTTCATTTTGGAAATTACTACATCAGAGCTAAAAAAAGGGTGTAAAATTAGTTATTGTTTTCAACTGTACTGTTAGTAGTTTAAAAATCAACTGATTGATGCCTTGCAAGTTTTATTTAAATGCATATATTATTGGCTTTCTTCTAGAACCTCTAAGTCCAGATTTTCCAAATTTTGCATTCCAGGTGAATTTGGTGCTAATTTTCATGGTGCTACTAGTGTTAAAAATCTGCTAAATCTACTATGTATCAGCTTTCTTTTATGCTCAAATTAAAAAATGTTGTACCCATTTTGTAGAATGACTACGAAGATTTTCTTTTTGCTCTCCTGTAAAATTTGCTGAAATGGACTTAATAGGTTTTAGAAGTAAGCCAACAATATGTGTATTTTAAAATGTGAAAAGAAGGGGAAAAAAAAAAAAATACACGGAAAACCGTGGAATAGAATAAGTGGATGAAGCAATAGGTCTAAGGCATGACAATTACATAATAGTAGTTACATTCTTTGATGCAATTTATCCCATTATGAGCTAATTGAAGCTATTACATTAGTAGTTTGTCTATTTTTTTGCAAGCTCGTCCCAAGCCGAATCAGTTTTGAGTCCTAAAAGTTCTTCCCTGATTCTAAACATTTATTTTTATTTTCTTTTCAAACATTATTGTTTGACTGGAATTGGAATAACTGACAATCATGATTACCACAAACAAAAGTTAGGCTCTATTATTTATGTTTTGGTTGTCGTACTGGGTTTCAGATACTGGAGTGTTCTCTCTTAACCTGGTGTTCCATAGGCTTTGCATACCTCTGCTCATGTGTCAAGATCTAGGCCTCAGGCTCTCCTTTAGGATGAGGGTCAGTTGACTCTGGGGAGGACTGGGTCTCTGGGGTAGTACGCGCTTGTCATTGCTCACCAAAGTCTATTGTGGATGGTGGGTGATCCACTGTATTCTGGGTTGGATTGAGTCCACCCCTAATCAAAGATTAACGTTCCTCTTATGGACAGAGTCCCATTGCTCGAAGTCCTGAGCAGCAAATCAAGTCGTACCCAGGACTTCTGTCGGAGTTGTTGATGCTACCGGCTCGCCTCTTCTTTTGTCAACTGACACAGTCGTCTTTGGGTGAGCGGCCCCTCTGATGTCTCAGGAACAGTCGCTGCCCCACTCCCGAGAGAGCTGGTGGAAGGGCAGCGGTCGACTGGGATGGGTGTAGCTTCCGTACCCTAACAGGAATACTTACTGTGTGAGGGCTCCTTTTGTCAAACTGTGCCATTACCGGCCTTTGGAATGGTAGTGGGGTATGGGATGATGATTAATCTGCTTGAGGCATGGATATCTTTGGTCCCATGGTCCTGCTACAAGGAACACGTCCCCAACTCGTGGTGGCAGTGCAGGGTTCTGCTCCTCTGCACAGGGACTGCACCACTCTAGATAGTACGAGACCAGAATGGAAGCTGGTCCGTAGCCGCATGTGATAACACCCACCGTAAGCGTAGATGTGGTGACTCGCGCACCTAGTTTTCAGTCTCCATACAGGACTTCTTGGCACCCATCTCTACAGCTCACACGCTGCCCTGCATGTGATACATAACGGCATTGCCAGCGCACTAGCGTAAACAAACCTCTTCCTTGATGCAGCCTACCAGCCCACAGCATGGTTTTAGTGGAATTTTTGACCAGGCAGTAAGAAAGAGTCACATGCAGGATGTATTTTAATTTCATGTAATGTAGCTGTTATTGAACAAGATCTTTTTAGTAGAAATACTAGTTATTTTGATCTTTATATTGTTTTCATAGTGTCGTGTGTGACCCTTATATATGTTCTGGATTATACAGTAATGCTCAAACATTACCATATGTGTTTTTTTAACTAGTGTATTATGTACATTGCAATCATGCAGCTGGATGTAAACTATTACATCGCACCAGGGAGACTAGTAATGTCAACTGCTGATGGTTTTCTGAATTTTGTATTATTTAATTTTAAAACCTTTAGTGCTTTGAACATGTTCTTAGTATATACGTGTTTCCTGTTCCAGAGAAATATGTGTGCTATACAGTATGTAGAAAAGTTCACTATACAGTACTTATATTTGTAATTTTAGAATTAAATTGTAGTACGAAACTCATTTCATCTCATTAATAAATTTCCTGGAATTTATTACATAACTTAAGAGTAATGTAATGTTGTTAATTGTTATAATAACTTGTATTACCACCTTTGTGAATTCGAAGCTTGTGATATGTGTAGAAATTTGTGTAAATTAGATTTTTTACATTGTTTTGAAGCATTGAAATGTGTTCCTTCACCTCCCCCCTTTTTTCAGTTTGTGTGTATATAAATGTAATCTGACAATATATAAACTTTTGAAGGCGTATAAATTATAAAAAATACTTACACTAAGTCATATCTTTTTAATTCAGGTATTTGTTACTGTTCATGTAGTTAATATATGTGACACTAGAGTGAAATCTTGTTAATAAAACGTCTTTAATACAAATTTTTAATTAATAGATGTCCACTACTAAAATGAAATCGTGCTGGTTACAAGTGACACATGTATACAGTTGTTATTACAAAGAATTAAAATTTAGGTCAGTTTAAGTTGTTCTTACAGATTTCTCTTTAGAATTACATTTACTCTTTTGAATGACGGTAAAGTTTATCACTAATTTTATTGCTATTTCACTTTTAAGTACTGGTAACAAATGAGTTGTCCTATTAATTAATTTATAGTAAAAAGAAAGTGCTACATTATTTACAGATATAGTTGACGGTGGTGTTACAGAGTTGTAAATATATTTTTTTTTAATTTTAAATAGCAGGTAATGATTTTTTTCAAGTAGTATTTTCAGCGGGGGATATGATTGAATTTTGTTGGTATGTAATGTCAGTGTCAAGAAGGTTATGAGTTTGTAGGTGTTTGTACAAAAATTTGATGTGAATTGGGGAAGACATTAGTGGGTGTGTATTTTATGTGTATGGTTTATATTGGTGGGGAATACTTGGTTGTAATGGAAATGCTATTTAAATGACTGGGCGTGTGTATTGAAGCATTTTTGAATTGTGTAACATGTTTACATAAAAAATTCCTTTGTTGATAAGACTATCGTAACTTGTAGAACTACAAGAACTGAAAATCATGATGGAAATTAATACAAATGCAACTGTGGAAAAAATGTGTAATATTTTGTAATTGATGGTACCAGTACTGTACTATTAATTTTTTTTCCATCTACCCATGAGGAATATTTCTCATGGAAGATATTGTTATATTAATTTATAGAGTTTATTACACATGATTTGACTCTCAATAAAAACTTGTGTTGAATTGTGGTTTTTATTTCTCATGTAAGCTACAACATTTAAATGTAATTTTACTACAGTAAGACATCATTTTGCATTGCCTCACTATGTTATTTCATTATTGCATTATTCGTACTTTAATACCTATTTTATCATTCTTCATCATGCTACTTCCATCATTGATCTACCTTTCCCCTACTTTCACCTGTAATACCACAATATAAGAAAGAAAGGAAAGGAAAAAACACCTGCGTACTTATTACTGTAAAATTTTTAAATTAAGAATAATTTCTCAACGTGTGCAAACATTTGAATGCACCCAGAACAATAAATGTTGTAACAAAATAAAATTTTGCATTATTTTCACTGCTCTTTTGTTCCATGAATAAAAATATGCTATTATTAATCAGTGAATGTGGTGTTTTTGCCAACTAAACTGAAATTAAAATGGAGGTTGTACTATCACAAGCTGAAATCTACATAGTTGGAGGTTTCAAAATGTTTATTTACAGGGTGTCCACCGGACAGGAAAATACGGGATGTGCAGGATATGTACGGGTATATTTTTCTACACAGGAATGTACGGGAAAGTAGTTGTTGTGTACAGGAATTTCGTACGATGTCCAAAGGCTCCAAGCTTAATGATGTCTGGGAATTTGTACAAAACTTTATATGCTTTAATCTCATTAATAATAATCAGCAAACGGTAAATTACATGGTATGAAAACAACAAAAGAAGGTTATATGATATTGTGGTTGTGTGCGGTGCATGAAAAGTTAGTATGAACGGGGAAGGGAACTTTTAAGGCTGGCTATTCAATGGTTCGTGTGAGCTCGAAGACGTAAAGTTACGGTACCATAGTTGCAGTATCCGCGATAATTCTCTTACACTTGCATCGATTTTAACACGGGTTTGGGCACTTTTATGAAGCGCACAACATATTTGGTATGTGGTACTTGTATTTTCGTTGCTCGATACGAGAAACGCACACGCAAGTTTTCGTAACACTGTAGCATAGCATGCCGAACAAAGATGCTGCACTGACATCTTAATTGTGTGTTGTTATCGTGCTTACCTTTTTTGTTATTGGAATTTTGTTTACCAAAAACAAGTTTTATGATAGCTCCGATCGTTGAGTGTCGGTATCGTTTTGACTTTATTGTAAACATTTTGCTCTCCAGTATGTTTTTGCGATGCTACCAACCATTTTCGGAATTGGCCTACTATTTCCGTCGATGTGAAAAGTGACTAATCTTCTACATAGTGTTTGGTTGAATGATTATTTTTAATTGTAGACCCTGTGTGCCAATTTTCGTATGACGTAGTTTAGATGGATGATGATATTTTGTGTTCGTGGGTAAGTAGGCTGTTGTTATAATCATGATGTATGCGCGACGAGACGAAAAAATATAATTGCATGTGGGAGCAAGAGTTCATTTGATTGAGGCCTGAACCTAACAATTTCCAAATGCAGTGTATGTGACAAAAATTTTGCTATTGATACTGTGGGGAGTGCACTGGTTTTACATAGCAAAGAGGACCACACTTTGAGAATTAAATTCAGACAACACCACCACTAAGGTATTAATTTCCATCTGCCAACACATCGGTTGGAGCGGCTTCTTCTACCACATATTGAAGGACTAGGTAAAAGTCTGGTCTGTTATGGTGATTCTTATAGCATATAGCCTTTTAAAATGTGTTGTATCCAAATTGGTTACCATATTTGCTGGCATATAGAACGACCCGCATATAAGACGAGTCATGGTTTTGAACGTACAAAATCTTGAAAGAAAAGTAAATTATTAATTTGGAAATTCCCAACAGAAATATATTTTTTTCTTTTGCCAGGAACATTAAAAACTTAGTTAAATATTTTTAATGCATTTATTACCATTATATAAACATCATAGGAGACACATAAACGAATAATATTGGCTACTACTGCCTTCCGGGCATCCAAGAGCCAAGGAAATGCACTGCGGCGGCCGGCAACATCATCAGTTGCCGGCAGCTGTTGTGACTTGGCAATGCCGGACTTAGGCATGCTGTGCATTACATGGCAACACCGGGCTACAACAGTTGCTTGCAAGGTCATCACAGTCCTGTGCACTGTTGCCTGCCACCCTAGCACTAGACAGAAGACACATGAATGTGTGGTACGGTTTCTGGATCCTCGTTTTCTCCGTCTGAGAGTTTTGTGCTGGCGAGACAAATTATCTAGGCAAGCGGTACTAGATCCTCATTTTCTCGGCCCGAGAGTTTTGTGCTTTCGAGACAAAGGATCTAAGCATGCGGACCTAGATCCTCATTTTCTCCGCCCGAGAGTTGTGGGCTGGCGATACAAAGGATCTAGGCATGCGCTGCAGCTGCTTCGATTGCCGCTCCGCTGCGAGGTAAACGTGTCTTTTGTTTTGAAGGACGCTCACCAAAATTTTGTACCGTAAATTTTATTGAAAAAACGGGGCACTTGTTTTTATTTGTGACGAAAAACACAATTCCTTGAAACATCATATAATTCCACAGCTTACAGCTTAACTTTCGAACGATTTTTAGGTTACCAATATTTTGTGCACCTTCAAATAAGATGAGTAGCAATTTTTGAAGGCCAAAAATATGTAAAGTTGTCATATATGCCAGCAAATATGGTTTGTGTAACCTTAAAGGCAAAATAACTTGTCCAAGAAGTGAAGTGTTTTGAGTGGAAATGCACAGACACAAGACAGGATACTGAAAGCTGAAGAATGTTGTAAATATAATTTTTACTACAGTATGTATTTTTAATGAATTTCTTTTATTAAAATAATTTGAGTATTAATGGAAAACTTTAAAATAGGTATCAATCCTTTGTGGCTCAGCAAATGATACGTGAAAACTTGAAAATCAAGATAAAGTTGGAGTAAAGTGGAGTGAGAGGAGCAGGTGAACAATGAAGGGGTGAGTTTCTTTTAATTTTTCTAGTAGGGGCCTGTGAATTAGTTTTCTGTAGGTTTAAGAAATATGTTGTTATAAGCAGTTTGTTTCTTTTCAGGAAAATTCAATTGTAAATGTACAAAAAACTATTTTTAATATGCTGGGAAATGTTTTTGTAAACTTTAGTGGGCACCCTGATTTAGCACTCGTCTGTTAGTAGTTATCTCTACCAAAAGACATTTTATATCATGTGTTTGAGTAGTCCAGTTCCAAGATTCCCCTTGTCCACTTTCACTAAAACTGAGCAAATCGCGAAAAACTGATTTCCAAGCCCGTTTGTGACATGGCGATAGTTTTTCAAAGTGTGTACTGAATGAGGCAAGTTTTGGAAAGTATCATCACGTCAACTTTAGCGCACATTTAAAAGCTACACAAAACTGTTCAGAACTAATTTTTCCTTGGTGATGGACAAGGAGAGTTTTGGAACTAGTCTACTCGTTTGATCAAAAGTAGGTAATGTATGGTGATTGAGAATCCTGATAACTTTTAACTGAAATAGATTATTTACGTCTAACAAAAATGGGTCGGTAAGGGTCTGTCTAGACGCTCGTTCTTTGAACCTTTGAATAATTCCTGACAGTCATCTGTTGAACCAGACAAACTTTTCGCAACATTTCAGGGTACTAGGGTCGTGTATAAAAATTTAGTAACTTCAAGAGATAAACATATTGAATGTATTATTCACATTTTTGAACGGGACATTTTTATGCTTCTCAAACATAGCCACAATTTAAAAAAAATAGCAATTATTACAGTTGACTGAACTTTTCACAGCATAACTATTATGCTGACAAGTAACTGGACTTGAAATATTCACCGTCAATAATTTATGATTTTGGAATAGCTGGGCACTGACTTCTTAAACGAAATCTTATTTTTATCTACCTTAGATCGAATTTTTCTTTCATTTAAAACGTTTATGCAATGTTCTTTCA
>PNEQ01135106.1:0-46314 GCA_003012365.1 Medauroidea extradentata
CGCATAAGTGCAAAATCAGGCCTAGCTCCTTTGTTTTAAGAGCTAGAACATCATCGCCGCGGACTTTATTAAACAGCTGAGCTCGAACTTTAGTGTGATTGAACGAGTCAAGGGATATAACTAATAGCCTGCATTCTGTGAGCATTTAAAAGTTTGATTTCACCTTAAAAAACAGTTAGAACTTTAAATTGCATGATTTCGCTCAATAGCAATATTGTAGGCTACGAATTCTACAATGTGGCCCTTATTCGAAGATGATATCTTTAAAACTGACTGAGATACCGCAAATATAGTTTAACATTGAAATCCCTATCCAGCTCTACTGCCTGCGAAGGGATGGAGTCCGCCCTTAAAGTCTCGCCGACAGCGAGGTTATCAAACAACGGTTACACAAATTTAAGACAAGGTCAGGAACTGGGGAAGATAATTCCCATGGTTTATTTTAAACAACCATTCCAGCATTCGTCTGGAGCAATATCGGGAGACCATGGAAACATGACCGTATCCGGGAATCGAGCCCGACTCCTCACGAATGCGAGTCTCACTTGTTTGTGCCACCTTGATTGATAGGCAATAATGAAGACATAGAACACTATTATGTTTACATTAATTTCAAGGTCATTAATCGTCTAGAAGTATGCTAAGACACTGATGAAGATACGACTTGAGAAAGTCCGTGTCCTTCGCTAGGCCGTAAATTTCTTAATTTATTCCTTGTTCGATTTTAAATAAGATTTGTTCTAAAATATGATAACAATAACTTTTATTTACATTACGCACTTTACCTACAACATTTAAAATGTAATGAAAAGCTTACTTACAATAAAATACAATTCACACGTAATCATCAAGTGCAACGCTTATAGAAAACAGATATTTTCAATAATTCTTGTGACTCTTCATTTATAATACAGAGATGGATAATTTATGCATAAGTAGTGTTGGAGCTACACGACCAATGAAACACACATTTTATCCACCCTCGTTCGTAAGTCAGTCTTATTCACTCTGCCATGCACATGAAACTAAAATATAGGATAATTTCTCTGCTTCGTTTTATGTACCTTAATATGGCAAAGAAAACAGATAGGCTTAAAATCTAACACTTTATTACAAGGAGCGTATCTAAAAAAATCGTAAAAGGATGAATTATATTTTAGTTCAATTACTGGTAACTGTGTTTCATTTTGTAGAGAACTTACCGTTTAAGAGTGTGTGGTTGGTAAACAAACGCTGAAATAATACATTTATTTCTATGCTTTTTTTTCGAAGCAAATATGAATAAAATACTCAATGACAATCTTAGATAATGGTATTTACCAACTTTATGAGTAAATATTTATCCAGAATTACTACTTCGTTACGTGTGATCTCTTACGCCGCAGTTAAATGCACGAGGTTCCGGCAACAGAGATTATGCCTCAGAAGTTCGTAACACTGGAAACAATTTTGTTTAAAACGTTGGCTAAAACTATTGTCTAGGATTGCTATTGTTTAATTTTCGCAAATTGGCTTCAAGACACCTACATTTATAGATTAATGCTTTTAGCGTTGAATCATGTACCACGCCCTATTAAACTTTGAAGGAGATAAAAATAAAAAGTTTCAGACTTAAATTCAATTAAGTAAATTTATTATGGCAACTTATATGTTTGACTGAGATGATGCATGTGGGTTTTGTGCTAGATAAACAATATGTTGTACACCGTGATCATGTATGGAGATGTGAACGGTATAACAGACAAGATCAAGAAAAAATTTAACGTTTGGAATAAAAATAAGAGTTGAATTTAGGAACATGTTCTGGAACTGACGAATAAAGCAAACAGGGTTTAACCCAACAGCTAACTAAACAAAAAAGTTCTTAAATAATATTCATGTGTTACTAAAAAGATTGTTTTAAATTTTACCAAGTATTTATAAAAAAATGTAAGTGTTGTAGGCTTACATTAAGGTTTTATTAATTAATTAATTTTATTCGTTAATCACACATTGTTTTACTTTCGTACATTTATAGAAAGTTTTACATTCTAACGTCTTTCGGGCAGCGACGACTTAACCTATAGACACCTACAAATGTAATTACTTTTTAGACACACAGTTATCCTACATGTATTACATTACACAGAAGCACAACAACAGTACGTTTGCTGTAAATGGAATACTTCAGAAACCTAACTATGGAAATCATCTGTGCCTGTAACTGTCAATTTGTTAACACAAACACTTCCAGTAAAGGCGGCAACAAATACATAAAATTAGTTTATTCTTTAACTAGTAGCACGCCTCTACATTTCTAGTTAACTATCCATTGCTTTAAGATGATTTTGGTTTTATAACTGCACTTGACAATATTAACTGGTATCTGAATAGTTCTTTATGTAAAAACAAGTCATTGTATTGTGTCTCTTGGTCGAAAGGGGACTACAATTCGTAATATCTATGACAAGGTTCGTTGGTATTTTTTATAAATCTTGTATAGAATAGGGCCTATACTTAAAAAACATAAACCAAACAATTACTTTGAAGTTCTCAAGTCGTGTACAAATTGGTAGTTGAATAATTATGTAATTCATAAGTTATGGTTCGGAGGGAACGCCACGTACGGGAAGACGAAATTCCCTCTTACGCTGTAAATTACGAATATATGAGCTGTTGAGATTCGTGTACTGTGGTGTTGGATGGCGAAAGAATATTGACTATAACCTAGGCTGTATTTTAGCTGAAGAGGTAAACTCTAGAATCGGAATAGTTCAGGAGCCCGGTTTATTAATTCAGCACAAATTTTTTTATCGCTGCGATTAACAAAATATTTGACATTCTTGAAAGGTCTTCTTTTGTCAGTAATAATGTGATTGCAGAAACCAGCGGTTAACAGCGTGTTAGTTGTTTAATAGGCCGTTCCAGTGTTTCAGGGGCGTGTATGCAACCCGCATTAACTCCATTTAAATCAAGGATATTTTTACCATCGCTATAGTAATAAGAGTATTACACATATCAACATTATCTTCGCAATTTATCAAAGACGCAATCGACCGTATTTTCGATGTTCTGCTAAATCAAGTATAACAAACGGTTACATTATGAAGGTGGTACAAAAAAAGTTTTGTAAAATATGTAGTCAACCACTCTCTACACTTGACTTTGGCAAACGCAGCGAAAATAAGAACGAGAGTGACTTTGATAAACAGCGAAGCTGAAGTTGATATGTGTAATACTCTAATTGTTATAGCGATAGTAGATTTAGGGCCGTATTTATAAACGGTTTTCGAATGACAACCAACTACTCACCAATGCTTTCTCTATGGGGATAGCAGTTGGTTGTCATTCGAAAGCCGTTTATAGATACGGCCCTTAGACTTGATTTATATGGGGTTAATTCTGGTTGCATACATGTGCCTGCCACACTGGAACGGCCCCCACGCTTCAAATGCGTTGCAGCGTGTTTGTTAACTTGTTTATTTTACGAAAATATTCCACGTGCGCCCATTGTGCCAACGTACGAAAAGAAAACAAATTTCAGACAAGATCGGAACCTCATTGTTAAAACGCCACGCTCATTTAAAACGTTGTTTCTAAGTCCTTCAACATGGCTAAAAACGGCCTTTGCAGACTGCCGTACTTCAAAATATACTAACCGGATGTATGTGAAACTCAGATTGCGACCTGCACTGAACTTAGTTACAGATTTTCCACCAATAAAATTATATGGTCACCGCTTAGTGTTTCACAGTAAAAACCGTTCGGCGGGAACCTTGCACGCAAGTTCAGCGCTTGGCTTGTTGAGGCGACGCGGCATTTGATGCACGCTTCAAGGTCGACCTTACTGCTCCATCGCTTTCGAACCTCTCACGTACGAGTAGGCGGCACCCTTAACTAAACATCACTAACGTCAAAGCTCAAATAAGAAACATAATGAATTCCCAGCCCACCAAAAATCGCAAGAACTCAGTAATATTTCAATGAATTTCGGCAACGGAGTAAGCGAGGTGATTAGAAACGGCGACCTACAACTTAGTACAACGGCGACCTACAACTTAGTACAACGGCGACCTACAATTTAGTACAACGGCAGGAACTGGGAGAGCAGTCAGTCACGGCATTTGTTAAGGAACCATCCCAGCATTCGCTTGGAGCGATTTCGGGAAAGTATGAAAAACCGAAATCTGGATGGCTGGAGCCGGAGATCTAACTCGAGTTCTCCCGAATGCGGGCCAAACGTATCACCGTTGCTCGGTATACTAGTTTGAAGAAATTTTCATGCAGTCAGAGTTACAGCTTGTAGAACTTGGATGAGACCCAAGAGGATGGATGCAGCAGGGCAGAGCTCGAGAAGGAGGAATGAAGAGAAGAATGAGTGCTGGTCGGTCGCGTGGACAAGAGACGGAACGATAGATACTGATAGGCTGTCGCAAATCACCAACTCTACCTACGACCGTCACTTACCGTGTGTTTATGATTGCGGCACGAGGAGACGCCGTCGTCGACGGGAGAGGGCGCCCTCTCAAAGACACAACCTACCGCAACTCTACCCCAATCCCTCCCGGGCCGTATTCAAGACGACATCCCCGAGGCCCCAGCTGGCAGTCGCCGCCCCTCGCGCTTGTCCGTTGTTGCCACTATTTCAACCCGTTAACCCAGTTTAAAGCAGGTGCTACTCACCTCGCCTCGCCGCAACATTTCCAGTCGCGGTTCTTCAAGAACGGCGTGCATTCACCTGTCCATCTTATCAACGTCCTTGTTGGATACACGCTGTTCTTCCTGACATATTTGAACTATGTTAACCTCACGAAGTAAACACTACATTCTAAGCCGTGGCGTGACATACCGGAATCTGGAAAACGTAACTTTGTTTCATTCGTATTCGACGTTCATATCCAGGGTTGCTACAGAATTTCTAGATTAAATTCCCCGGACTTTCACAGGTTTTCCATACAAAAATAATGAATTTCCAGTTTTTTGTGGGAATAAAAATCACGATAATTTTTCTTAAAATGTTCACATAAATTAAATTTCCACAAGTGTTTTTAAAAACAGTTGAATAAATGTACTACTGACAATTTCTTGTGTTCAACACACTCTTACCACAATCCAGATAACTGTATTAAGTTATAATTAATTGGAACTATTTTTAAAATGAATCGCTAACATTTTCACACAGTGAATGGTTGTGCAATTATCCAAACGTTAATTGCTAAGCGTGCACCCGTGACGATGTGACTCCAGCCCAGAAGACAAGCTAGTCAGCTGTACAATGACCGCAAAAGCCTATAAACGTCTATTGCTAAGCGTAAGGTTTGTTCTACAGTTTGAGTTTCCAGTCACCAGAAGCAATTTCCCTGACTTTTCCAGGTTTGCCCTTTTTTTCCAGACCTGTAGCAACCCTGATATCTGACCGTTTACGCGCGATAGCTTGCAGAAACTCAGAACTCTGGGCGTTCAAAGATGACTATACGCCTGCCAGGCCGCCGAGCTGTGTGCAGAGATTCGACCGACACAGGCGTGATAAGAATATTACGTATTAAAATGATTGGGTCACCACTGACTGGTCTTTTAAATACTTTATTGCAAATCTCATGGGATATACTATTACAGTGAATTATTTTATTCAAGTAGGTCAGTTGGTTTTCACTATTTTCACGCCAGCAGAACAAGCAAATTTTCACTTTGCCGCACAGTTATGAGAAAATTATGAAAGCTGAAATTGTTTTGTAAGACGAAACTGTACTCACAAGTATCGTCTACGAAATTATTTCTATTTCATAAAGATATAAAATAATGAATTTATCGCACTTGAACGCCCTTAACAAGCCGGTGTATACTGGGATATTCCTTAACACCGATCACAGTTACATCTTCTGTTTCCGAGTCGCTGATACCGTCCCTAATGACTTCTCTGGCGTCCAGACAAATCTGCACCTCGGAGGTATAGAGGGACGCTGTCACATTTCTCCAACATATCGTGAAAGCAGTTTGAAAACATTTTATTTTCAAAACCTTTCATACCGTTATTGTTAATAGAAATTTTAGTAAAATCACAACACATATTATTCGTACACATATTTTACATTGTGTTTGAATCGCTTTGTTTTGAAAGGGTATTCGTCAAAGAAAGCAATCTTCGGAAATCTGTGACTGATGTCCTTTCAAAACACATTTTATATTTTGTGTGCTGTAACCATCAACAAAAAGCACTGGCCGACACCCTTCGCATACCAATCGTTAGGTACATGTCTGGTGATCAGAAGAAAAACAAACTAATGTGAAAAGTTTGCATACTGACTGCTGCCCTTTCAAAAGAAAATGATTCATTATTGTAATTCATCCACGATTACTATGCTTTTATTTTAAAGAAAAAATGTTTTACAGTAGTGTTGTATACCTCTCGAATGACTGTTATATTATGTGTGTTCGGATATTTAAGAAATTAACAAAGATTAACACGTTACAAAGTCAACACAATGTGTTCAACTTACTTTATACAAGTTATTAGTTCCAAAAGCACTACATAAGTTACAAGTCATCCGTATATCCTAGTGGATAGTCGTTTCTAGCTTAATTCGCATGTTTTAAAATTTTATAAAAATCATGGCAAAAATTGTTGGCACAAAATATAAAATCATCATACTTTTGTTTGGTAATAGGAAATGGATTAGTTTATATTTGATTAAAATCTGGTGGAAACGTTACTCCTTTTCTTCGTAAACTCACAAAGTCAACCTCTTGGTTTTCAACAATAAAATTGGTAGCGTTTCTATCTTCTACTGTTTAACTTCTATCTGTGCACAGGCGAGAGCAGAAGTGAATGTTTGTTAGCATCTTTCTTTCGATTTTCAAGAAGAGAGTTAGGATTTGTCATACAGCGTGTTGAAACTTTTGAAATCATGAAGCTCCAAATTATGCACAGTGCATTTTCTGGGTGTTCGTGTTACCAACTGTTGCCAGTCACTGGTTGTCAAAACAGTCAAATTATTGAGTTTCTTTCAATTTTTCTCTGTCAGTGCATATACACAGTCAGCCTCCGCATGAGTGTGCACTTTAAGGAAAAAACATAATGGTTAAAGCCTCAATCAACAATTACAACGGCTAACCTATTACTTTTTATTTCTTAGTTCATGAAAAATCCGCCATTAAGTAAACAACACTATCTCCTACTGTGAATATCATTATACAAATTTTGTAGCGGTATACACAAAGTACACATGGTGTTGTATTCTCCTGAATGTAGGTGAACGTAGATTTCATTCAAAAGCATGTAACTCACTCTGCAAATGGTCTAGGACGATGTGTATTACGCACTTCTGGCACGATTTTAATATTAAAAAATCACCCCAAGTAATATTTGAAGTGCATCAATTCTAAAGCACTCACATATCGCCTGAGGATATAACGAATATTATTTTTCGAATTATTATTCTTTACAAGATAGTTTTTTTTAAGTGCTAGTGATGTGCTCACTTTATCGGGAATCACCTATACGAACTTAAAGTGTAATAATCCCATAGTAGTTAGAAATGAAGAAAATGCCCTACAGCTTCCAGGTACAGAAATATTACTTCGTCTCCTGAAGGCACGGTCCAGTACACTTGCTGCAGTTTCGGTAGGTACAACACTCAGAAAGAAAAAATCGCACGGCAGATTCATCGTTTATCGGCTCGTCCAGTCCCCGCGTCCACAACCAAGAAACATTTCACTTGACAGAAAATTATTGTCAGAAATACAAGCAGCCATTAATCACTGCTCGATACATCCGGCGCCTAATTTGTAACTAACCTGGTCCTCATTTGTAGTATGCAGGGTTTTACTCAAGCTTGCATGTAATGCTGTGGTTCACGTGCGTTGTTTCGTATTAATTCAACTTACTTTCAAATACATTGATGGCTTTTTTCTAACAATTTGTTACTAAGTTTTTTCGTTTTTTCTTTGTTTCTATTAGCTCATAGATAATGTGGTTTGAATTTTGGAACTTCATTTACCTATATCCTTTATCTGATCAGTTCGGAAAACGCTATGTAACGCAATTCTCTACACTTAATGGGGCATGTGTTCAGGCTATGCAACTTCTCGCGTGTTAGACATAAGAGTTTCAAGATTGCCTAATTGTCCAGTAAAATAAGTTCTCTTTCACGTAATGTGCCTAGCGTGGGACCAGATTCATTGCCTATAGTAGCTTTTGTTATATTCTCAGCTTGCAGCTGTTTGATACATTTCGTGGATTGAAAAAGCCCTTTATGCAGGCTGGATCAAATGTAAATAAAGGGACTCTCCGATTCCAGATTATTTTCGCTTGTCATTCAGAAAATAACGATGTTCTTATGTTTCGCATACAAAGAGACGAGGGTCGCGTTCACATGTACAGTAATAATAAATATACATGACGCAAATATGTCGGAGCAAAACGTACATTTTGTAACAAACACTGAAATAATTTTTGTGCGAGATGTTTCCATTAACTTTGGGAAGCATGCAACCAAAATATAATACTAGTGCGCGAGACAATAGAGCAACTGTGAATCATTTCTGCAAAGCCTATATTAATGTTGAGTCAATTTCTTGTGCCTGTAAGAACAGAGTAGACGTTGATGTCGAAAACTAAAATAAGGCTGAGTCGTGAATTATTAATGTTTAAATATAATAAATAGAAAATGAGTTATTGTGGAATCAGAGACAGATCTAGGCCTGCCTTCGCCTGGGGCAAGAATTGTGATTTGCTCCCTCCCCGCCCACCAGCCCTCCAACCTTTCCCTCCCGTTTCCATCAGACCAATATTCCCAACAGTAATAAACGTATCTCATATACGTTGTTTTGCACTCGCGTAAATAACAGTATAAAAGTTTAGTAGAAATACATAAAACCTATACTTACTAACTACAACTACACTGTTAAAATTTTCCGTAAATTCACGGAAATATGTACAGTAAAGTACTGTAATTGTAAGGAAGTGGCTTCCGTAATTTTTTGTTTACGGAAGTTTGTCCGTATTGCCATTATGCGGATGTTTGACCGTAACTTTCCATAAATTAATGGAAATATGTTTCTACAATTGTAAAGCATATTTTATTGTGTATGTTTAAAAAATGTTGATCTTAATGATCACTATGACGCCTAGAGTTGACGTACACGCACACTGATGCGAAACAAAGAGAAAAGATGCCGAGCGACGAGCAATACAGCCAAGGACTGGTATCGTACATGGGCAAAGAGCCGAACAGCCCTATAAGGAACTGAAGTGTTCCGAGGAGACCACACACATATTTTATTTTCCTCGCTTCGCCTATCCTGAAATTGGGCGGCCATACATGTCATTACATGGAACTTATCACTACAGAAATTATATCTCACCTCTTCTCTGCGTTTTGCGCCACCGGGAATGCACATTTTAATTTATTTATTTCCATACAGTAAAATCTGGTACTTATGAAGTTCTGTAAAATCAGGATGTCAAAAACAATATTTTTCTGTTATAATGTTGGTCTCTTACCAATGGAAGGAAACTCGCTCATTGACTATCTTTACTAGAGTGCTTGCCTGGTAATCACAAGATTGTGGGTTCGAATCCCAGGGAATTCGAAAAATATTTCAGGGTATGTCCATGTCTCAGAAAACATAACAATAATACTATTTCGTATTTCTGGAAAACGGATTGCCAGCCATTTAAAATAATTTACATTTTGTGACAAAAACGGGATTGTCCGTAATTTCACGGATTTTTTTAACAGTGTAGCAGTGTGTTAAATGTGCATTCGAAATATAAATACTATATTTATAACATTATAGGGTGTTCAAGGTTAATAAAAATAACAAAACTAGTAAAAGTCTAACTACTGGTATATATTGTATCTCATTTACACTCATTTACATATCATTCCCAAGTAAAAATTTTCGGCACCACAGCGCCCCACCCGGCGCTCGGGGCAGTCTGTCCCCCCCTGCCCCCCTACATCCGCCACTGTGTGGAATAGTTCTTATATAATTTATTGGTACCTAAGTCCTATAAAGCAATACTGTATTTAAAAGTCTTATGGCTACCTATTTAGATCATAGTTCCCAAGTGTGCACATTTTCCAAGAGCATGAATCAGGGGCGTCGCGTGGAGTGTTCTAAGGTGTGCGGTGCCCAGCAGTGATTATACGCAACGCTGAGTTGCCTGAGGAACCATTTGACTTGTATGGACAAGAACACTCCACAGCCAGTAGCGTGCAAGAGGCAAGGTACGAGTTATCCTATAATATACACTCCTTGGTCTCTGCAAAAACACAACTGCTCAAAGCGTATAGTCGCTGCTAATACCGCACGCCTTGGAACACGCTACGCCACTGGCATGAATAGTTAGTGCCCCGTGGAATTTAAAAAAATTTACAACTATTACTCTATTAGTAATTTAAGATTATACATGTTTCCCGTTACTGACGTTTTATCTGAATATTTCCATATGCAACAAAGCAAAATCGTTATTTCTGAATTTAATGAGACTGTTATGTAGACAAAAATTTAGTTTCCTTTTCACTGAATCATTGTGATTTATTTGAAAGACTCTTGTAATGGGAGTAATTATTTTGAGTAGAAACGTGTATGTGCCCCATTACAGCGGTTTGCTTGGTGTAAGGATACGTACTTCTATATCTTCTTTATTTTTTGCTCAAAACATTACATATAGTTTAGTAAAACACATGTACGGGAATATCAAAGTTTGTTTTACTTCAAACAAAAGGTCTTTACTGACATTTAACTCGTCAAAATGCAGACGTAGTTTTGTAGCAGTGGCAAACGATGGCAAATTTAAAAAATGTTAGGGAATAACGTCTCGACATACGCCTTGTACGTGAAGCAGACTTACGTAGGAATATCTTGAATAACATTAAACCTCGAGTACAACCCAGGACTAAACAAACATTCCGGAAACTATGAGAGCTAAAATTGTTTTGTAAGGGGAAACTACACTCACAAGTATCGTCTACAGAACTAACATAATTTAATAAATATATAAAATTATGATTTTATCGCACTTGAACACCCTTAACGTTTTCTCATAACGGTGCGTCAATGTCAAAATTTGTTTGTTATGCTGCCATGCAATTGGCGAAAACTATCTGATTTACTTAAATGAAATAATTCACTGTGAACTAACATCCCATGAGCACTGCAATAAAACATTTTATAACTCAGGAGGTAATATTTGGAATTAAAAAAAATAATATCGCAGAAGTACAGAAAAATGGCAAAACTCAACATTTTTTTAAATATAAAAATATATCATGAGATATCTTTTAAATGCTTCACTACGTATCCCATAGTATGTTATTACACCGTGAATTATTTCACTCACGTAGGTCAATTGGTTTTCACTATTTGCATGGCAACGTAACGTGCAAATTTTGACTTTGACGCACCGTTATAAGAAAACTACAAGAGCTAAAATTGTTTTGTAAGAGAAAACTATACTCACAAGTATCGTCTATAAAACTAACACTATTTCACAAAAAATATAACATTATGATTTTATCGCACTTGAACCGTATCTGCAAAAAATTTAACAACTACAACTGACTCTGGAAACACGCGTCTTCGTCATTTTGAGGCATAAAAAAAGGAAAACTGTGTTATATGAAAAGAAAAACTTAGACACGAAATGTTTCTTAGGAATTTATTGAGCTTAGAAGCCAATGAAAATACTAGTCTCTCTGAATAAAGTATGCTCTCACTACTAAACCTAAGCAACACACTTCATACGCAATTCTACGACATTCTTAACAGCAAACAACATTTTGAGCCAACCAATGCTTTTATTCGGCGGTTTTTTTTGTTTCCGGCACGCAAACAGTAATTTTTGCATCTCTAAACTATCATTCAATTATATTAAATTTATTCCATTTTCGCATTATTTATGTCGTAGTATTTATTTTCTGGTATAGCTACATGTGAGGCGGATGAAAAACTCTGCTGCGAACCAAATTTAAAACCTACAATTTTTAAGAGAGAGCTTGTTGCCTCACAATAAACGTGCACTTGGGATTTTTACAGTCATAGATAACATTTCTTAGCGCCAGTACTAGGAATGGTATTTGTCACAAAAAACACGCCTTACCATTTATGAGGCACGTGAGTTAGTACATTACCTTGTTGAAATTCATGATGAATAGGCCTATAAACTCATGAGGTCCTCACACGCAGACTTTCTATTTGCTCTTAACAGAACGATATGCTACTCGTCAGGCCAAGCTACGTGTTCACTATTACCGAAGTCCAGTGACGACATTCCCAAATGGAAACGAGGAACACCGCGCTCTACTTACATTACAACTTAGGACGTTGGCTCCTGAAGACCACAATAATACACTGTGCATGACACAGCTATTACGCTGATCTTCGTCGAAGCTCAGGAAATTAATTCTCTAGAGTATTCCACGCCGTATTCTTCAAACCATTATTGACAAATAACGTTGGTTACATTCATTCATTCATTCTCTTAGACAACACAGAAAAAAATGTTTTGTGGCGGCTACAAAATATTTTATGGCTATTTACCCTCTAGATTTATTTTGTGGTCACCACAAAAACATTTTGCTGACAACACTAAATTATTGTGGCCACTACAAAATTATGTAGTGGTTACTATAAAATAACTTTGCAGGGAGGACTTCTTACAAAATTTTTCTTTCAGTGAACCAAACTTCTCTTGTACGTTTCATTGGTGATATCCTCAGTGCAAACACACTTGTGGGATTCCGTAGACACTATAGGATGTCACTTTACGTACTTAAATTGACAAAACACAAGCAAAATCTATATTATGCTTGGATTTTGTGCACGTCAACATTTCAGCTTGTTAAGTAATACACGATAAAGGCCATAAAAATACGAATCCCCGCACGATTCAAGGCATGTCATAACGCGTTTAACTCTGTTATATGTGTCAAGTTGCAATGTCGTGATGTACAGGTAATTTTTGCCACATGAAGGCCAAATAGGTAGAGGCACAATTATTTCGCGTATTCATTATAGGTTAGGTTGAATGCCAATAATGTACAGAGTGTCCACAATGTTTTGGTACCCTCCTGTATGTAGTTTATGCATATTGTTATGGTATTGTGATGTTATGGTATCTTGTGTTGTAACATAACCAGTGGATTTATGGCATGTAATGGGTTGTGTTGCAGACAAGGAATGTGAACCATGTGTGATACCAGCGAATACTCCCCGGAACAGAGGATTGTTATGAGTGGTTGGGTTCACGAACATCCTCGTACTGGGAAGACACTTCGTGAAGTGCGTGCCGATTTCAAACAACGTTTCCACAAAGAGGCGCCACCAAAACAAACCCTTCTGCGTTGGGAACACAAACTCTTTGAAACGGGCAACATCAAAGATAAACCACGAACTGGAAGACATTTAACCAGAGTACAACAATGTCAGGAAGTCGAGGAATCAGAAATGAGAACACCAAAGAAGTCGCTCCGCAAACGATTAGCGGAGCTTGGAATACCGCGACCGACACTGCATAAACACATGGACGACATGCAACTTCACGCATATCGCCCCATGTTCGTTCAGGAGTTATCAGACAATGATTTATCCCGCAGAAGGGATGTATGTGCGTTGCTTCTTCAGACTTTCGACACAATCCCCAAACATGGAAAGGTCATTTTCAGTGATGAGTGCCATTTATCGGAACTGTCGATCAAGGAATGTTGTGTTCTGGTCCAAGGAAAATCCACATTATGTCGAGGAATTGTAACATAATCCTCCACATGTCATGATATGGGCTGCAATGAACAATCGGCATTTGTTTGGACCATATTTTTTTGATGAAACTGTGAACCAGACAACTTATCTGGACATGCTGCGAACCTGGTTTGTGCCACAACTGGAGGAACTTGGCATTCTGAATGAATGATGTGTGGTTTCAACAGGATGGAGCGGCAGCCCATTATGCCATCTCTGTTTGGGAATACCTGGCCGATGTTCAGAAGTGTTGCCTGCTCCACTTGAATGGCCACCTCAAAGCCCAGATCTCTCGACGTGTGATAATAGCCTTTGGGGCTTTACAAAGGAGTGTGTTGCACAGCAGCGCTACGAAAGCACAGACGAACTCAAAGAAGCAGTGAGACTTGCTTTTGCTCGTATCAGCCCGCAAATGCTTCGGAAGATATCTCACGAAACTTGGCGCAAAATTATTCTCTGCCACGAGAAAGAAGGAGCCCAAACGGATCCACTGGATACTTAAGGTTATGTTACAACATAAGATACCATAACACCATAATACCGTAACAATATGCATAAACTACATACAGGAAGTTACAAGATACTGTGGACACCCTGTAGACTTCACTACTCCTGCTCTGATTAGACGACGCCTGTTTTAACACATATTTGAGGACTGCAAGCCAGTGATAAATAAGGAAACAAGTCGTGATGGTAACTCGTGTTACGGTTAGAAGTCAACGTATATTTTACTTTGGCCAGTGTGTGTATAGGTCTGAGACGTCTAGGCCGTTGCCAGATGAATACGCGTAATACTCGTGCGTCTACAAATATTATACGTAGTTTTCAAAAGCGTATTGTAATGTGAGCTCACTGATTGTTTTAATTTGCAGTTGTGGTATTAGTGTCAAAAAAAAAAAAAGAAGTTAGGGGGTGCTGAACAAACTTGGATAGCGAAGGTGTGAAGGCAAATTACGCAAGTAGCAGACCTTAAGAGTGCTACTTAGGTACGTCACCCTGCGATGTTTGAGCGTCGAGAAAATACAGGTTCAGTAAAAAAACATTCAACTTGCCTAAGTAATGCCTGTTTACTGATAGCGTTGAAGAAACTTTAAACGCTAAGCTACAAGTTTCTGCGTTAGATTTCAATTCCTTATATGATTTCTGGGCGACAAAACATTTAACAGTTGTAACTGTTAAATATTCTACACAGAAACTTCAGATTTGTCTTTAGGCATGCATCAATACATATTTATCTTTAGTATGCGGCCATAAAAATAGGGCCACTGTTTAGAATCATTTTCAGGCAAATTGCCAACAGGAAGACCGCAGAACTGCTGAACGGTCTGCGTGTAGAGGCAGTCGTGTATGTGGGGAGCAAGAACAAGCAGTTCTGTACAAAAGCAATCTCAGGCCCAACTCGCACAAAATAGCCGCAGACATGTGGAACCCTTGACGTCTCCTTGACAACAATGTCATCAGAGACGGTGCCAGTGGCTCTGGAAATAAGGAAAAAGCTCATGGTAGTCTCCTGAAGTGATTTCGGCAAGCTATGGAAAACCGAAATCGGAATGGTCTACTTGCATGAAGTTTAAAATTCATAAAAATAAATCCACATGAAGGTACAGGAAAAATACGAATATAATATATAAACAATCACCGAGTTACGGCATGCAACTTTACATAGCATAGTTTTATAAGTTTCGCCGGTTAATACTTCACACGGTGGTGATTTCTTTTACTGTCATATGTCAACACGAGTAGTACGCCTATTGTTCACAATAACACATTCTACAAGTCAATACTTTAAACGCAGTGCAGACAATAGTCAGGTCCAGAACCTTGTAGCTCATGACGACCTTAAAGAGTTCAAGGTAAAATCAAAATTATTCCTTATCTTGCTATTGGCGACGCAATTCAAAATGTGTCCAGTCAAATTTCCTGTACGTCATTTTTCATGCTTTTTAATTTCTATTTACCTCCTTCTCAGTACCTTTTCTATAAATTAACCCAACACTCAAAGTAAACCATAACATTTATTTTGAATTTTTTAACAAGTCTTTAATACTCCTCTGCTTAATCATGTTTAAAGTTGCACGTCTGCATCAAAATCACTCATAATTGCTATGTTTTGTTCAGAAAATACTGGGAATGTAATTTCGAACTAGTATCCAAATTAGGAACTTAAAAAAATCTTTAAAGCACCTCTTAGCCCATTATGTCATCGAGTTTCAAGAGTATGATAATCTGTGTCCGAGCATAATGAAACGTTCATGTCCCGCAATTCCAGTTATATGTTGTAACCTTGACATTTCCATAGTGTCCTCGACATTTGACGCAAGACCTGTTTTTCTGTTTTTTTTTTTTTTTTTTTGCATTACGTAGCTCGTCCTTTTGCAGCCATGTCGAATCATATTATGGCTGCTTATTTACTTTTTCCTTATAAATACGTATTGACCGATACACGTGATGTTTCTATATTTACGCTAAATTTCTACTAAAACTGATACACACTTATGGAAAAAGTTACCGTTTATAAATCAAGACATTTTGTGTGGTTACATCTCCCAGTTTCGTATGTTCCGTGAGTATGCGAGAGCTCGCCCTATTCACGGTGTTCGGGGTGTGATAGTGTAGCGTTCCCTTTACATAAGAAACCTGTGTCGTGTCAAAGTAGTTTTGTGTTAAACACTGACTGTCATATAGAGTGGCAATACTTACATGTGACAGGCTTCCGGCTACGTGAATTTCTAATGTCTGCTTGTGTTCCGTTTCTTTCTTCAGCTCTTCTTGCATATTCATTACATTTTTCATTTCAACTACTGATAATTCGATACGTCGCTGATGCCATTCTCTTCGCTAAATTTACTAAACCATTTCGTTTATGTGCACAAAAGTCTTGAAAATGGTCCCCCAACCAATAACTCTGATTCCTTGTTGGCTAATACGATTTTTGGCCCCGGTTCGGCAATCCCGATTTTGATTTCAGCAGAAATCACTCGAGGCAAATGCCTAGACGGTTTGTTAAGGTGGCCGCCTTGCTGGATGAATTTTGCGCGTCTGAGGCCATAAAGAGCGAGAAGTACTATAAGGCAACCAAGGCACCCTCATTGCACCACATCCTTGTAGTCTTTATGTACATGTCACAGAACTGACGAGCAGTCTTTTCGTCAACTATTAGGCTACTAAGAGAGACTCGAATTATTAAACATAAATGTGTAATGTACGAGTCCACTCATTCTCTTAAAATTTTGCACCACAATGTTAAAGAAAAAAAGTACACAAGAACACTCATGTTCACCATTTTCGCTTGCGTGATAATATCCGTCAGAAATTAAACCTCCACATCAGTCGCCATATTGGATTTCATTTTTTATTTCTGTGAACAAAATTCACATTTTTCTTCTCAGAATTTCGTAAAAAAATAAAATACAATAATAGAATGTGGCGACAGATGCGCAGTCTGAAGGTGGTCGCCTACCTAAGTCATCGTCCTGTATGCAGAGCTGCGATCGATACGAGTTTATTTGAAAACTACTTAACAAGCGTGAGTAATGTCTGTTTACGAATATCAACCAGAGCACGTAACACTCATTTTATACCATTTCAAGACCTCCACTAATATTCAAAGCTTATTTTATCTCGGCCGAAAATGGCAAATATAGGCGTTGTTGCGGTTTTTTAAAGGAATAGTTATCTTGGTTTAGAATATTTTAAAAGGTATACGCGGGCACAACACATATTTATTATTATTAAGTCATAAAATGGTAGTGTCGCAACTGAATGTGATGCGCGTACTGCTTCGCCCTTCAGCACAGGAAAAACACTTCCTTTGCCGCAACGAAATATTTGTTTAAATATGAACTACTGTAAAACAACATTTTTATTTAAACGTTACAGTAGTGGTAACGAAAATTGTATTATTTTTAAGATAACGTATTTGAAATCTCTGTGGTGAATATAATTGTGGTATTTTTAATACAAGTTTTACGTTGGAATAAAATTATCTACGTTACAAAGAAAATTTTCAAAGACAAAAAGGAAACACAAAACATTGTTTTCCACTTTTGCTTTGCTGTGAGACAAGAATTTTTTACCTCAAGCGAAGCACCTTTGCATCTGAGTTACTTTGCAGTGGATCATGCTTAAACATAATTTTGTTGTGGTGAAAGTGATTTTACTGAGATATATCCGCATTTCTTGGGCTGTAACGCACAAAATACGTCCACCCGGCAACCTTCTTAATGGAAAACCTGACATCAGTATACGTACGTTAAACGGTCTTTGAATACTATTCCTAAGTAGACGAAACACGCACGTTTAGTAATTATCGAATATAACTCCTGTCGAAGCTCTACACGCCGCGCCGTTTGGCGGCCTGGCCAGGCAGGCAGCCATATTAACAGACCATGGCCGGTTCCTTACAGGCTTCAGGTCTGTCTTGAGTCCATGGATCTGTCTTAATGACCTCGCTGTCGACTAGACATTTACGGCGCCACCTACTTGGGGTTGTTTTGCATATTTAAGGCTCAGAAGGGAAGGAGCTATAAGGCGGCATCAAAGCACGCTTAAAGTGCCGAACCGCAACTATAACGTGCAAGTATCATGCAAGCTTTCCACTGAACAATTTTGACTGTTGGACTTAAGCGGTGACCACGTAATTTTTTCCTCAAATTGTAGCTATATTCTATGTCCTATTATATCTGAGGTTTGCATATCGTATGATTATTTCACTCAGAGAAATTGCAGCCCGAAAAGTCAGTTTTAGCGGGAGAACTGAATTGTTACCCTTGGAAAGGCTGCATTTCAAAATTTTTCTGGCAATGGTGTATTTGTAAACTGAAAGAAAGAAATTGAAGTATATATTTACGCCAAATTATTGTACAGTAAACACAAAATAATTTGTAGCGATCACAATTTTTAGTGGTAACAACAACATATTTTTGTGAAGAGCACAGAAATTTGTTTGTTTGGGTCAATAATAAAAAATATTGTGAAGCTGCCACGAAATATATTTTCTGTATAAAGCTGCTGGAAGGGTAACCCTTCCAATTGATAAAAACGCGTTTGGTTTAGTGCTTTAATAATCATGAATATTGTTGCTCCTTGTAGGGACATCCCTTCACGAAATTTTCTATCGCAGCATATTTGATGGATTGTCTGGATTTTTGCCCGTTGGAAGGGTAGCTATGCCGGTTTGTTAGTATAGGTAACGTTAAATTATGTCAGGTTATGTTAGATGTGTTACGTTAAGTTAGATTACGTTAAGTTGGGTAGCGTTAGGTTGGATTACGTGAGGTTTGGTCAGTAAATTTCAAATCACCTAGTTTAGGTTTTCTCAGGTTATGTTATGTTACTTTAGGTTACGTCAGGGTATAGGTCTATTGCTTCTTCTAAGGAGAAACAATTCAGATAACCCCTCAAATACACTACTGCCAGAAAACTCCTGAAAGGCTGGCCTTCCAAGGGGCTACAATTCAGTCGCCCCGTTTAAGCTACGACGGGGAGGGGTGGTTGAAACAGTGTCTCTAACGTATTCGGTGACCTAATCTTGACATTCGTAACTCGCCTGATGTGTTCTTTCTTTTCGTACACTGGCACAATGGACACGTGTAGTCTATCGTTGAAAAATGTACATTCCAATAAATGCAACGCGTTTGACGCGCGTGGTAGACGACGTTTATGAGCCTGACTACCTGCAACTTACAGTATCGGCGAAACTCCCATACAAACTTGGTGCCATGTCACGTCACAGTGGCGTATGAAGGGACTCCTTCTCTTCGCAGAGTGGAGAGCTTGTACGTTTGTGAGATCGAATGTGATGTGTATATGGAGCAACGGCGGAATGCAAGGTCATCGGAAACTGGATTGCCCCCAGAATACTCGCGGTACAAAGGCAACGTCTGCATTTTCTAACTCGCTATAAGTTTCTTCTCTGATATTGTACACTAGTGTAGTGGCCGACTCCAGGCATTAGTCGCTTTGTTTCCACCAAGAAATAAACAGTAATTTCTTGCCCTACTCAAGCTGGTAAGCAAACTTACCAGAAACACATTAGCGCCAGACATCGAGCTCAAGAAACAAGTCAAGTATACATGGCTTGCCGACTGAGACGCCACAGTGGACAGCAGCTGGGGCGCCCATTAGGAGTGAGAGGTACAGTGAAGGGTTACCTCGATCATTTCCCTAGAAGAACTTTCGTGTAGTCATTTGTGCTGTTTCAAATACAATTAGAATCAGTTCAATCTTCCTGCTAAGTGAAATTATTTTAAAATAAAGTGATTACGTAAAAAAGCTTTCCACGGCAGTTAGTTTGCCAATTAGATTAATTAGTTGTATTTCTTCCTAGAGTACAAAATATGGGCGTATTTGGTAACAACACATTTCGTTGCCACGGAAACGATCTATATTTTCCGTTCTAACGACTTATACACCTTACCTTAGTTCATAATTATCTAGTATAAAATAGCTGATGGCACTAAACGTACATAGAGTTTTCTGCTGTATTAAGTATAACAGTTTTTACTATTGATACACGTGGGAAACGTCCCGGACGCTCCTACTGACCCAGTGGGTTTCTCGGAGTGTTCCGCTTTACCCATATTTGCATTCAGTCGTTTCATCACATCATCTTAATCACCACTCAATACCTCACTGTTCAGAGTTGAAGACAAATCTCTGAACTTCAATATTACTTTTGAGAAAGTGTGACAAGTGTTACGTGACAATAATCTCAATACACAGGTAGTCTTAAAAAGGATACAAACTCTGCGAACTATAAATACCACTTACCGTTACGTAGCTGCAGGTAACGTACTTTTCAGACAGGTGATGGAGGGGGAAGATGCATACAATTCAGACACAACGCAGTGACAACAAATACTGTTATTGCAGGGAAAGCAAGGCGACTATCGTTTTCTCGAATATTTTTATTTAAAAATGTGGAAGTATTACTAAACACGAACCACTGTAGTTTGCTAAAATGTACATAATTAATAAACTTAATACGTATCCGAAAACAACAAAATACCTCTCTCCTCAGCCCTTATCCAGGAAGAAAAGCAACGTCCTAATCACGTGAAGACATTACCACAAGCCTTATTAGTCTCACTCCTGTGTTCCTCTGCCTTTGTTTAGGTCACCAATTCCACGATGAAGTAAAAAAAAATTACACTCGCAGTGAATGCCTACATAAATAATGGTGTAAAAAGCATCGATTTAATAAAATAAACTTGTGTTTAAGTTATATGGGTCTGTAATTCTGTTTAATCAACTTTAAAATCAAGTCCATTAATTTTGGCACTATATTCATAAAACTTGCACGATAAACGTTTCAGAAATCTTATAAGCAAGCAAGACTATTAAATCAGTAAGTAAATTGCATGTTATCCTTGTTCATTACTACCGGTTTTAGTGCAAAGTTCTAAGATAAATATGTAAACGTATCAGTATATAAAATGTTGCAACATCTTTAATGTAACAGCTTTAATACCCGTTGCAGTTAATATAACAACGATTATATATATACACATATATATTAATTACTTCCATATGTTAGCAAACAATAATGTTTCATATAAAATTGTATTGCATCTACTATATTAAGTGCTGATAACTTCGAATGTTTCCTGTTGCGAATGTTAAGGGAGACCAAAAATTTACCAATATTAGGGGTCCACGCTGGTCGAGGGATTAGACGTCTCGCCACCCTCCCCCCTCCCTGCTCCCATCAAGATGATCCGGGCTCGCTCCCCGGTGGGAAAGGTGGTGGATTTTGCCGTTGGCCGGCGGGCTATCTCGGGGAACGTCAGTTTCCCCGCTCCTGCATTCCATCACTGCTCCATACTCACCTCACCTCATCCATTCATCGGGCCGGGGAGTGACACTAGTCTAGCAGCTGGCCCGTCCTTCACCTCTGCCTTCTCTCGCCCACACTGTGACCTTGCAGAAGGCAAGAAGCACGCAGTGGATTTCACTGTTACTTACTGTAATTCCCATCAAACTGCCTCAGTTTTTGTTTGCTAGGCACACGCAATTGTCAAATTGACAAGCTCATAAAACTATCTCAAAGTAATATGCATTTTACATTTAAATGAAAACACTGAAAATAAATAAAATGGGAAGATATAAATGCGCTTATCTAAAGCAGATTATTTAGAACTAAACAGCATTAGAGTAGAACATAGTAAAATGTATTTTATGTTCACAATCACATCAAATGCATCACTATTCAAAACGGGCTTGTGCGTGTTAAAGTAGTTTTAACTAAAAATTAAAGCATAAATAATTAAAAATAAGACACTACATGTAGTTTTGTAACCCGGACTGAACATGTATAGTTGGCGACAGTACCTAGTCACGTGTGTTGTCTAAACACAGGGTCATAACAAGGAGA
Source organism: Medauroidea extradentata (assembly GCA_003012365.1). Lineage (NCBI taxonomy): Eukaryota > Metazoa > Arthropoda > Insecta > Phasmatodea > Phasmatidae > Medauroidea > Medauroidea extradentata. Next base: position 22,097 of record PNEQ01135106.1, read on the forward strand.
GAAGGATTTAGCCGGGACCGATGCCCCTCCAAAGTTGAACACGCCGTGAAGGAAATTATTATTAATGTTACATTATTTTAACCTACATAAATACATTTTTCCCTTAAATAGCACTTAAGAGTGAGTGAGAGATTTTGGTCAGCGCTTAATATCGAAGTCTTTAGCGCTGGTGAAGGGTATGGAGCAGCGCCGGAATGAAAGGGCAGGGGGAAACGGGAGATCCCCGAGAAAAATCACAGACCAACGGCATCGTCCGGCACGATTCCCACATGCGAAAATCCGGGGGCCAGCCTCGCCGGGAATCGAACCCGGATGTCCTTGGTGGAAGGCGAATGGTCTGACCATTCGGCCACCGCGCTCCCTCAATAGCACTTAAGAAATAAAGTATTGTTCAAATATATGTTTCATACATTCTTTGCTTTATAAAGCACGTACGGAAGAAGTGACATTTCTGATTTGCTAATATACCGGGTGCGGAAAAATTACACGTCTTTAATGTAGGGGTGGCTTGGGGGTACTAAAACTAGTATTTTGAAGATAGGAGTCATGGGTCTCCGACTTACCGTTAAGTTTTTACACGCGTCCGAAATTACGCGTCATGAATTTCCTACTTCAAGACGCACCTTTGTTTACATCTGAGCCAGCGCTGTGAGCCGTCAACACATACGCTTTCTTGCCGATTTTTACGTGTGAATCAGCTAAAGTACGCAGAAAAATAAAAAAAAAAAGCACCGGGATGGTGTTTGTAATACAAAAAGGCAAAAGTTTACAATAAATGTTCAAAGTTTCCTCCACCGACATCCCGGCAATGTTCACCCTCGACGTAACATTGATTGGCGAACACGTTCGAACACCGGCCGTGTCTCTAATTTGGTGTACTGCTTCCACGATTCGCGCTACTAAATCTTCCTCACTTTCAACAGAGGTCGCGTAAACAGTGTCTTTGATAAATCCCCACAAGAAAATATCAAGGGGCGTTAAGTAAGGGGAACGTGGGGGCCACCTCACCGGTCCACCCCTGCCGATCCACCTGTCACCAAATGGAAACAAAGGCTTGCCTTGAAGTAGGCAATCCATGACGCGTAACTTCGGACGCGTGTACCAACTTAACGGTAAGTCGGAGACCCATGGCTCCTATCTTCAAAATACTAGTTTTAGTACCCCCTAGCCACCCCTACATTTAAGACGTGTAATTTTTCCGCACCCGGTATACGCTATACTATATATCATGAGAACTATCAGGATCAAATATTAGACATTTATGTTACATTTCGTGAAAGGCATACTTTATAACAGTTCTATATTTTGCGTTATTTGATCTTTTACAGTTACCTGTCGCTAACTTTGACATAAGGATTGAGCTCCCTCGTAAACTAATTCCTGGCTACACGACTTACTTATCCCGCATAAACACTCTATTCTGAACTTTCCTCCGGCCTGAAGCGTACAGGAGCTAAAAATTATATAAGTAATTTATTACAGATAAAATCCTACACTTATCTTTTAATATCACAAAAATGGTACCCTAGTACTACCCAAAAATTTAGTAGCTTGTTCAGACAGAAGTGGCCACGAATATAAACATTTCTCGACTACCATGTCATTCGACGTAATCATCCAGCCCCAGGACTCCGTCCACCGAAATGAGTGGTCATAAATGATTTTACCAGCGCACGGCCGGAAGTCCTCAATGTGCCCGTGTCGTGGCTACTTCCGTTTGTGACGCGTGGTTCGAGGAATCGGGGCGAGCAAATGAGTGGCTGCCATTGGCGTGGGAGCGTCACGCGGTTCTTCTATAGAGTACTCTGACTGTTAGGGCTTGCACCGTGTCGCACAGCGAACACTTGCAGAACATGAGCGTACGCTGAGAGTACTTCGCTGCACTACATCAAGACGGTAATTTGCACAAGAAACTTTGCTTCTCTACGTCGAAAACTATCGTACAATGAATTTTAAGTCACAATACAACCAAAGTTCTTGTGACACAAGTCATTTCTTCCAAGACATTGTGGTTAAGCTACACAACGTACAAACAACTGCCATCTACCACAAAAACATATTACATATAACACTGCAAAAACGTCTACTACAAATCATACGTATTTTAATAAAGTACGATACAAACATATAACTCGATATTTTAGACAATTAATTTTCTTCAAAAATAATATTTATAGCCGTGTTATTCATAGCCCAGGTGTAACATATAACCATTCGCATTCGGGAGGAACCGGGTTCGAGTCCCGGTCCGGTTTACTGTGATTTCTATGTTCCGTGGTTTTCCGAAGCCAGGCAAATGCTGGGATGGGTTTTACTTATATAAGTTATGGCCGATTTCTTTCCTGTTTCCTGCATATCGGATCCAATGGTTTCGTCTCTAAATACTTCGCTGCCCTACATACCTATCTTGTTCTCTACAGGTGTGACTAAGGTCGATTGTAACACGAATGTGCACTGAGATACAAGAGCTTTAGATGATAACTTGACTTTAAGAGCTTTTATAGGATATAGGGATGTGTATGAACAGCAATGAATAAAACTCGATAGTTATTTCATTAATACACAATACCTGATTTTGTAACAATGTCTTATGGTGCATGAATTGTGTTAAACGTATGCCAACTTCATTCGATGAGAGAGTGAATAAACATGTAAGAATGCCTGCCTAGTTACCTGTGGCTAAGGTCGCTGAGTACATCGTGACGTAGGCTTCTGCTCCCGCATTCCAGGTGAGGCAAACATCTTATTAAAAATCTAGTAAAAATACAATTTTATTGCCAAGGAACAGTATACAGAAAAAGACGACGGTAAATACGACAAAAAAGTTCTGCAGAGGTATGATTTGATCGTAATGACGTTGTAAAGTAAAATAATTTTAGCACTATGCTGATCATCCCCAAGTATTTCACGGGCAATTTTTCGATAAAAATGACTGCTCTTTGCAAAAAAATATTTGTATAAGTACCACACATCGATGGGATAAAATTACAAGTTTATAAGTGCCAAAATAAACATTAGTATCACAAAGTTCTATGTGACAGTCCGGACATATTGATTGGCTAATTAATTCCTAGTGACTCTATCAGGAATAAATAAGCCAATCCTAATGTTCCTACTGCGACATAGAACTTTTCAACACAAATAGTTAATTTGTGTGCAATTTAGTTGCTTACAACCTTGTAAATGTCACCCAGAGACGTGTAAAAGAGTGTTAAGTAAGAGGGTGTGGATAATTGTTTCCCATGCGTCATGGTAGCATCCCTGTACATTTACACGAAACAATCGAATATATCCCGTTGTTACCAGATTTGTATAGTATAGAAGATTCGGGATAAAGTGAGCACTCGAAAAAGCCCTGCAAAAAGTACTATTTTCAGCCAATTCTTATCATTCCGCGCGTAACTGCTGACGACGGGAAATATCTGGTCTCTCTGAACACGTCACTTGTTGTTTGCGCGTGCAAGATAAAACGTGCAGTCGGTATTAATCGCTACTGTTTGATAAGAATAAGTTTATTAATTATATAAAATACTATTATGTTGAATTCTGTTGGTTTTGTTTCAGTGTTGTTGAATTAAAATAAGGAAATACACGGAACTATGTTGCGTAACTTCGCTGCCAACCACACACGCAAAAAGTGGACTATAGTTAATGTTGAATTATATTCAGTAACGGCTAGTGGTATTTTTCAAATGTTATATATTTAGTGATCCCTTTATCCCGAACGACTTATAACAATGCTCAACAGTTGCTCTATTGACAAGCTGAAGTATTGTACATACTATGTAGCGGGTAAAAATTTTCCCATTTTGTTTAAGAAGTATATTTGTACAGTACGATGGATAAGTGCCAAAGATGTAGTTTATTGTCTCGCTAGAGTTCCCCAGGATATTCAAGAATTACACAACCACACTAACAATCAACGTCGAAAAACAAATAAAATGGCTTCGTGCACCGCTGAAATAAACACGATCGTTTATAAATAGGAACCCCAATTATCGGTGAAAATATTTCTGCACCAGTTTCCTTCAGTAGTTCGTGTGCACACCTGCGTCTCTTCTCCATGGTCAGTGATTGGCTGCATTTAACTATCACGTGTCTTAACGTTTTACTGCAAATCACGGACGTGTGTTCGTAGAAACCTTGCTCTGACTGGTAGGATCAAATGAGAAAATCGTTACACAAACACACTCTGCTGATAACAAACAAGCAGAACTGCAGAGGTGGAACTAAGACATTGAAACAAGCTGGTTCAGAAATATTTTCATGAAAATCAGGAGTCCCTATTTATAAATTATGTTATAAATATTGCGAGTATTGTTTGACTGCGACACAGTCAACTTTACGCCACATTGGCTGACGACCAGTCAGTATAGGACTCTGCACAGTGGGGTGGAGGGACAAGGTTTTGAGTGAAAATACTTAACTGCTCTCTGTCAGTGGCGGCTCGTGTGTTGTTGTTAGGTAGGGCTTCAGTTGCCAAGAGCTGTACAGGATTGTGCGCTGGTTGACTCTACAGCCACTGACACACTGATGTGCAGGTGCCCCTTACCACTGAGTGGTCACAAAATATCTAGTAGCCGGCCAATATTCCATGGTCGTTGGTCTACGGCGTGTTCGTCAATTATTAATAGGGCTAGGAAAAATTCGCGAGTTCAATGACCTGCATGCTGGAATACAATGTCCTCTATCCGTTCATTGTCTGCTGTCTGAATGAGTAGCAGGTAATAGACAAATGGTAGGGCTTCGGTATACACAGGATAATGGATTCTAGTATGTTGGTCGTTGAACTCGCGAAATATTCCTAGCCCTAATTATTAATGACTATGGTCAATGCCTTAAGTACGCTGCCTTACTTGGAGCTCTGGTGTGATCAATTATAGCAATTAATACGTTAAATTATACTCTGTAGGACTCGGTCTCCTTTTACAACATCGTTTTCGGACAGAAACAATTTTCCGTATTTAGAAGTCAGTGTTGCTATAGGAATATAATTAATTTTCCGAGTGTTTTTTTTTTTTTTTTTTCGCGTGAACATACTTATTTGCTCACAGATTTCAGGGTATAAAAAACAAGCCTAAAAGATCTATATCAACATGGTCCGCACAGAGAAAACAAAACGTCAGTGGCTATATGTAAGTTGTACAGGTACGGAGCTCCACCTAATATAATGTAACATATATAGACTTACCTTTGCTCTCGCCGGACTCGGACGTAGTAATCAGCCCCAAAATCAAGCAAAACTATTTTTTTTGCGAAGAAACGGTACATTATTTTGAAAACACATACACATAATTGTGCATAGCAAGATTACTCTTGCTCTTAAATTGTTTAAAAGCATTCCGATAAATAGTTTGAAGTTTTTACACCATTGTGAAAAAATACCTACATTCGGTAGCCTTAACAGAAAACGTATTCTCATGGATTTTGATAAACATTTCCATTCATCCTAATGACTACATTTTGCTCAGCAATGCAGAAAACGAGTAAAACATTGTGAAAATCTTCAAGATAGGTTTAAAACCGAAACTAAGCCATTATACTAATGCTTCAAAATTAGTATTACGCTATGCCATCATTTTTAAAGAGCATCTGCCCATCTGTGGATAGTCGTAGATCACGTCCTATGTCAACAGGTAAGAGACAACTTGTCTTGAAACAACATTAACGTAAGAAGTTTTGTTGCGCAATTGAAAGGATTTGAGCATAGCTTCGTACAAAATGCGATATATTTACGATGCGGTAAATATTGTCTGAAATGAGAAAGAACAGCCCTCAGAAGTTACTGTAAAGCGGATTAATTGAGCGAGACTTCGGTAATACTAAGATGCAAAGGGTAACTATCAACCTAACTGAGCCATTGCGCGTTACTCATTTCATTAGAATGTGTGGCGAAGACGAATGGGCGCTAAGTAAGCTAGACAGAGTAATAGTGTTTACACGAAAGCTACTGCAGGCCACCAGCCGAGCGATCACACGAGTCCAAGGTGTTATTATCTCGCGACCCACTGGCTGATGACCGCGTCTGGTGCTGACAAGCCCACAGAATCAATAGGAAAAATATCTATGAGACCTGCGCGCACCCCTAGTAGGGAAACTGCCATAAACACATCTGCTAGTACTTGTTTACGAAAATATACGCGGACAGTTGTCGTGCTCTTTCATTCTCAATATCATTACATCTCAAACTATGCTATACTTTACACTATAGATATATATGTTCCAATGCGGCGAAAACTGAAGATAAATTATTTTAGTGTTCAGAATAAACTATGTATTTTTATATTTTATTCACTATAATTATGGAATACGTGTTAACAACAAGCTAATAGAGTTCAATTCATTTTTTATTAAAATAAAAAGGTATAACGTAAAAACTTTAATGTAGATAATGGACAAACCATGCTCAATTTAAACACGCTACACTGGACACTAACACGACCACATTTCTACGTGATGCAAACAAGCCTATCTTACGAATTGTGAATCGTCATAAACAGTGCAGAAATTGTACAATACGGCGTAGAATGAAGAGTTCTAAGTGGCAATATAAAAAAATAAAATTACGAATATTATCTAACATTTACTCGCCTTACGTCGTTTTTATTAGCACCGCAGATCCAAAAAGAAACGAACCTTTCACTGCTTAAATCTGAATTTATCATTGTGTGTAAGCATTCGTGTAAGTTATACTGTAACAAAATGTTGATACTTATGAGAGATAAATCATCGACTGGGTAGACAAACTAAGGGCGTTCGTCAGTAAAATCTTTATTTTATGTTTATATGATAAATTTACACGACAGCATATCGAAGTTAAAATTTGAATGCAGCGGGGAAGTAAAGTTACAGAAAACGAACTCGCGAACCGAAAATAAATTACTCACGCTGCAATAAGATTTCAAGGGCTACTTAAAGAGATTTGAGAAATTAATTTACAGTGCTGTATTGTTGCATATTTGAAAAAATTGCTGCTATTTGCAAAATAATAAATATATAAAAATAAATCCAGCAGCTGTTTAAAAATGTTTTACACGTTTATATACCTAGCCCATGACGTGTAAATTTAGCTTCAATAAGTTAGTTGCTTTAAGTAATGCTTATTTATTCGTCCCTGCAACCTGGAATTTGTGACTGGCATTCAGTTTTGCAAAACGTAAGAAGTTTAAAAAAAGTTTCATGTGAGTAAATTCTTGCTTAAAATAATGATAAGTAACGAAATACTGCCTCGTGCAAACATAAAATAACTAAGATTTTTATGACGAGCACCCTGAAATCGGAATGATTACAAACCAGAAATGCCGGATGTAATGGTGAGTCGGACAAAGTGGCTTACACACTCACCCGTCTATTTTACTTTTATTGCTAAAATATTTTACAGCTCATTAGATAATCAAGCAGGAACAAATTGCAGAACCCGACTCAATATTATGTGTCAGACAATCCAAGGAGTGTTTTGATATTGGATTACATAACACAAATGTTACATATTTCTGAAATAAGCCGCCGTGCAGTCAAAATATTTTCTTCCCCAATTCGGATAAAATATAATCAGTTGTTTTGGAATGGGTTTTTATCACCAAGAGACAGAAACCCTAGTCATAATGACCGATTTAATTAACTTTGCAATTACATCCTGTTTAGTGCAAATACACATTTATAACAATGTGAAAACATCAGGACATAAGAACTTTGCTGTGAAAATACAATGCGTTCTTGCAAAAAGACTTAAAAATGTACATAATTTAGACTGGGAACAATAATAGTTGTAATTAAATATTTCATTTACTCTCGTGGCAAGTACCAATACAAGACGAAACGTCTTCAACTTCTGGCACGTTTACGGTGAAAATTAATTTTACCGCTGTCAGGTTACCCTACGTGTACTGTAGATATTACAGCATTGTGCTGATTAATTTAAAGAGGTTGTGGTAAATAGATTAACGCTGAATGTGTTTTAGAAATGTCAAGGAGCTTCTAAAGGCAGTACAGAAAAAATGGACACTCATAGAAACCAGTTTTTGCCACATTGTTTGGCAATACTTTTCCGATGTGACGTATTACGTTAGCGTTATCTCTTGCACCAAAACGAACATTGCAAATTGACGTCGTCATTAATAGTTCTTCACAAACACATCCCACCATCAACTTCTTTGCTCACAAATTTGGCAAAAACAAGAATATTATATTAATATACAGAAACGTATTCTAAATTTGAAATAAATAAATTCCATCCACTGTAATTAACTTCCGTATTTCTCCAAAGGGATTACATTCCAGACACGATCACGTAATGTACTATTATGAACATACACCATTGCTACATTACGTCGTTCCAGAAATATTGCTAACGATACTAAGAAAAAACAAACGAAAAACGGAAAAATGAGAAAACAAGTCTAGTGTGGCTGTAGTTAACACATCCATAAACAAAAATAAAAGAACATGAAAGATCACATAAGGAAGTAGTCAACAACGAATAAAGAAAAAATAAAATAAGCGTCCAAAAATAAAATTTTAAAGACAAAACAAAATAATTTGTAAAACTCAGGACATCACATTTAAGACAAGCACAGACAATACTGAAACGAAGACACTATTTAAGACAAGGCAGGATTACAACAACGTCACAGACAATAGACTAGCCAACACAACGAATAAGACACAAAAAAAAAAAAAACAGATTTCTTAAGACCTACTTTCACGACGTTTCGGGAGTTGACATCTGCTTCCGTCTGCAGGTGAAGTAAAAGTGAAAACTGGAAAGAATTGGGGCAGTATTTATGTTTGCAGCTCTGCAGATTTTTGGGACGACATAATATTGCAATGGCGTACACATGTCCACGACAGTACGTCAAGTTATTCCGTCCTATTGCAAGAAACAGTCAGACATTATCAGATATGTTCAGTAAGTGCTTGAGGCATAGAAGCGTGCATGAACAACTCACTAAGTATACAAACACACGTTGTTTGTTTCTAGTTTTTACTTTCCAAGCGACCGGTCAAAGTGTGGCAGTGGTTAAGTTGGCCATCTACCTAGTGCGCCGAGCGGTGTGTAGAGCTATGGCCGTTAGCAGAGTTCTCGAAAACTGCTCATCGCCTATATGTGATGCCTGCTCAGTAGATGATGGATTGATGGTATATCGCGGGAAAACTTGACTGTTTGCTGGGCTTCAACGTACGTTCAGCCTACCAGAAGATTACTGGCTCCCCCTTGTACGTGGGGCTGTTGCCCTGTTTGACTGAGCCAGTAAGAATCCGGATATTATAATATTTGACGTCCGTTATATGGTCTGTAGACAACTATGTTGTGTCAGACGTACATCACCCAATCATATATGTTGCAAGAAACTGCAGAGTTTTCAAGGGCATGTTTGCACAAAACATTTTTGCGATATACCATCATCTCTACTTCTTAGGAATAGCATTCAAAGAACGTCACACGTGTGTATACTCATTCCAAGTTCACCACTACTCATTAAATCACATTTCCAAGCGGCCGAAAATGGAAGTTTTGCGGTGTTTTTAGGTCTGTAAGTCTTGGCGCATAATATTTTCAAAGGTATAGGTGTGTACAATAAATCTTTATCTTCAATAATACGCCAAATGAAACGGCCACCACTGAAAGTCTCATAAAGGCGCGTTGTCGGCGAGACGACTTCACGCCAGATCAGTGGTGCGCGCATAGAGGCTAGGGAGAGGCGTGCAGCGCGTGCTATCTCATCCTTACCGCTTCAGCACTTCTAGGTCTCGAAAGCGCAAACTACGTTCTTCCAGACGGCCACCTTAAGGGCACTGTCTAACTTCGAGTCCTAGCATGAACAAGGCTAGATATTTACATGTTACATTATGTTCGGTGGAGCTCAACCACCTTGCATAACATCGCTTTCGGACAAAACCATTTTCTGCACTCAGATGAGGACTGTACTGCCACAGGAATATAGACGTTTAAAACAACTTACGAAGAAGGTGTATTCGCGTGTGTTTTGAAAACGAAAATACATAACTGCTTGTAGTTTTCTGTGTATTGAAAAACAAGTTAAAACATCAAGTAGCAATGATAACCTCACTAACACTAACCAACATGACATTGGTGGCATGTATGTAGGTTAGATAGGTGACTTCACCCAAACAAATGTAATATAACAAGTATATCCTCATCCTTGCTACTGCCGAGGTTCTAGGGTAGGCACCGCCCTTAAAGACGTTAGACGCTCAGAAATGACGGAGACACAAAAATGCCGCATCGCCTCAACAATTCAAGCGCTGATCTAGTGTGCAACCTTTTTTACAATGGGACATTCAGCTGTGACCATATAATATTAATGGTGGAAAATCTGCAACTAAGTTCAGTGCAGGTCGCAATCTGAGTTTCTCGTACACCCGGTTAGTACTTTTTGAAGTACGGCAGTCTGAAAAGGCCGGTTTTCAAGAAAAAGTATTTTTAATTAGCATTTTGTCTTAACAAAGAGGTTCCGACCTTGTCTGAAGTTTTGTTTCTTTTCGTACGTTGGCACAATGGGCACACATGGAATTTGAACCTGATTATGAACACACTGCAACGCATTTCGAGTGTGGGGTGTAGACGGTGCTCTTAAGAGTGTTCGAGTGCATTTACTATCAACATTTTACATTTTTACGAAATAGTATTAGTTTTGTTTACGATAGTTGTGAGTTCAGTTTCCTACTACGAAATAATTTTAGCTGTCAAGGTTTTCTCATGACGATGCGTCAAAGTCAAAAAGAGTGAAAATCAGTTGACTTACTTAAACGAAACAATTCACGGTTAAATATCATGTCATAGGCTACGTATATTACAAAAACTCACAATAAACAACTTTCGTACATTAAAAATTTGCTACATTTGGAACCTTTCTCCTGCATGCCTAATTTTGAGGTTTTTAAGGTTAAACATATTACGATGTAGGTTTATAAATGTAATATTACGTAGCGCATGGCATGTTACTACACTGTGAATTATTTCAGTTTAGTAAGTCAGTTGGTTTTCACTACTAGCATGGCAGCGTAACATGCAAATTGTAACTTTGACGAACTATTATGTGAAAACATTGCGAACTAAGATTGTTTTGTAACGGGAAATTAGTCACAAGCACAGTCAACAAAACTAACACTATTTCAGGCAAACATGAAATTATGATTTAATGCCACTTAACACCCTTAACTGGTGGACTCGCAATCAGGAAGACCCGGGTTCGGTAACATGCCCAACCATCCTTATTCCGGTACGTCATTCCAGACGAACGCTGAGAGATGTTCTTAAGTTTCCCGCCTCGTTGCCATAAAATCACACTGCAGCGTGTTTGAAGAAAACGTTTTACACCAAAACTACTACACGTGTGTTCACGCCGTTTGTCTACGAAAATAACACACACTTCAGACGACTACCCTTAAGTACTTTCAAGACAACACACGTATTAGAAATCCCCTTTTAGGGCACGTCAAAATGGGTTAAAACGGGGTTTTCAGGCTGCTATAGCGGAAAATTTACTAGCCGAACACATGTGAAACCACTTAAGGGTAGTGCACTGGACTTTAGTAAAGTGATTTCGTAAATAAAACAATAGGGTCACCATAGGAAATTTGTTTTTTCGCGAAGACTGCACGCCTTAAGCGTAGAGGCGACGCACCGTTGTATGGCCCATATGACGTCGCCCTTAGCACCATACCTCACTCACACAAACACATGTGCTACGAGGCGGACCCCTTAAATTCAGGCCACGGCCAGTTCCCTCTCTGTTACCAGTCGCTGTATACGTTTCTAATGACTTCACTATCGAGCTATCGCGTTTACTCACCAGCAAAACAATACTCAACTTGTGTACAACATATATGATGTAATATTAACCCAATTAAAGTATACTGTATACGGTTTGTGTATAATAATATGTTTAAGTAACATTTTACCGGTATCGTAATTTACCTATGATAAAAACTAGTTTACCTACATATAAAATATAATTTACGTAAAACGTATCATAGGGTACTTTTTAATGCAAATCATTTTCACGAGTGATATTTAAGATTTAATTCAGTACGTGATGGCATCTAGATACGTTTTAAGTCATATTCTTTAAGTAGCTTAATTAATTTGTATTATAAGTAACTTTCGAATTTTCTTCATTTGCTGAGCAGCTTTAAGATTTAACTACCTATACCAACCTTCCCGATCTAAGTTCTTAAGGATTTAACAAGACAGCAACAGACCTGTCATGCCAGACAAGATCGCTAGAAGAAAATGAAGCGTGAAATCACGCGGTCTTACGGAGCGGTTTCGTTTATGAAGGCGACGTCTCTGGATGCGATCCCACGGGCAATGGAACGAACCTGAAATACTTCTCAGTAGGACAGGATCATACGACGTAGACGCGGAGATATGAAAACGCTTGTTCCAGTGTCGTTTGTACAGTCCGGTCTGGTCAACTCGTCGCATTCTAAACAAAATTGCAGTGAAAACTACGTAGATTATTAGCTGCTATCTACAACTACTATGAATCTATGATACACAGTTTTGTAAAGCATGTTCACAATAAAAAACGGGTTTTAACGACATGCTAATTCTTCCTTTCAATTAATGTACATCCTTTCGTCACATGTTAACGTAAGCAGTCATGTGACACAACGTTCACTCAAAAATATTTTCTTTACAACTCACTTTTTTTTGCGACAAACAAAATTTTTTAAAACCATGGATCACTGCACATTAGCTTTGCCACAACGAAAATGTTTGTTTTGACGTATAACAATACTCGTATCAAAATATGTTGCAATTAACATACTTCAGTAATAATCTTTAAGGTAAAAACAGTTGCCTTATTTCAAGAATAATTAATGTATAAAAATAATTTTATTTGCTACAAATAAACTAAAATTAAGTTTCTTGAGAAAAACATTTTATTACAACCAAATAAATATTTTTAAACTTTTATTTACAGAAAAGTAAATAGCATTAAAGAAATTTATTCAGTTGTTTGAATAAACGTTCTTACTGTGTATTTCATCTCTGTGTAAGTTAAGACCTGAAGCCTCATATAATATGACACGCTTATTAGTGGCTAGTGCCTAGTTATAGGGCAATGCTATCCAGTTTATACCGTTTTCACAACAACCATATTTAAAGCCTAAACGAGAGCAGCTACAATTAATCAGTTTGGCAGTCTTTTTAGAATGATTTTCATATTGTTGGCTATACTTTTCAAGACCGTAAATACTATCGTTTTAGCTAATTATGAATTTAACGAAATTTTCGTTACAGTATTTTCCTTATTAGTCGAAACCGTATGATTTCTTGCCTTGAAAAAAATTAGCTGACAAAGACAATTTTAAACAAAACTGCTAGAAACATATTTGTTATACTGGTCTCGTTTAGGGTAAAAAAATTATTTCAGAAACACGGAAGCATGGCCATCAAAAGAGCTTACCTTACCTGCACCAGTAGGCCTACTACTGAACATCAAGCAGCGAATTCAAAGGTTTGTTAATATTTGAATTGTCACGGTGGTAAGGGAGATCGCCTGACACGAAGGCAATCCGGGTTTGATTCACGGCTTAATCGAATCTAAATTTCTGCGTTTGAGAATCGACCCGGGCGATGTTTGTTTCCTCGGGGATATCTCGTTTTTCCCCGACCCACTCTGCACTGCTCCTTACTCATCCCTCACCAGCGCTGAATACCTCGCTGTTAGGCACCGGCCCAAAACTCTTCACTTCACTTGATGTATGACTGTTCGTATCACAACGACAAACGTATGACATTATAAATAGATACCTGCGAAATTTCTCGTTCAAGCCATGTACATAGCCGAATGAAACCTGTGATATCGCTGGTCACAAGCCTTTATAACTAACGCATGTGATGGAATTATAGGTGATTGGTCAGTCTAATTGGAACTTTTCATTATTGGCTAGAAATAGTAGCCGGCAAATAATTCATGGTCATTGGTCTACGGCGCGTTTATCAAGAGTGTACAGTTCCTATTATCTAGAGCCCCACCTGGCAACAACCCACGAGCCGCCACTGTCCCCAATGCTGGAGTACGTACGGGACTAAGAAGTATGGTCTAGTCCCGTGTTACAATGCCAGGAGGACGTTTTTTTTAGTCATACAAGAATACCCACCCGAATGTGTACATTTTCTTTCAAATAAAAATGACGTACAAAATAGATTTACAGAGTAATTTTATATCAACAGTTACTTTTTTTTTATTTCTTAAGCTTTAAGTTAATTTCCGTGCGAACATATACTGGTTAGTTTAGATACGGTGTGCAGAGAGTGAACACCATAAACGGTTCCGCAGTACACAAGGGCCCGGCATTCTAAATGCCTGCATCTGCCCCTCTGCTTCGTGGCTATTGGTGGAGTGTATCCGTGCAGAGGCGTGGCTCATTTGACTGTGCCAATGAGAACAAGGTCACTGCGACCCCACACGTCTGTGATTTGCGGGTAGATCCCCAAGTCGTTGAGAGTTAATAACAGCCAATCACTGACCATGACGCAGAGCTGCAGATGTGCACATGAGGCATTGAAACTAAATGTTGCATAATTCTTTTCACCAAAAAACACCAGCTCTATAAATGCCGTTTAGAAGCCACTAGCAGAGACCGGAAAAATTCGCAGGTTCACTGACGTGTAGGCTAGCCTCCAAGAATATTTGTGTACTGAATGTGATAGCAACTGTTTATTAGCTGCTCGCTGACACAGTGAAATGTGTCTGTGTTCAGTTACAGTCTTATTATTGGCTCACATACTTCCAGGAAGTGTGGAGTAAGTCAACGGTCAATTGTGAACGTGATACAGACGTACAATTGCTGGACTTCTAGCTTGCGCCTAAAAGAAAACGCGAATTCTTCAGGTCTCTACAAATAAGTCAAGGTCCAATTACGAAAGTGTCGCCAACTTACAGTCATTTGAATTCTAGCTTGTGTCCATAAGAAAACGCGAAATGTTTCAGGTCCCTAACCATTAACTGCGACATACCAAAGGGAAACACACACTACTCTGCGGGTGGCATACTGCCCAATGTTTTCGCCACGATCTACACAGTGGCTTGGGCCTTCGCGCACTTCCCACCTCGCTCTGACTTCTCCACTTCCTAATATTTCCGCCCTCCTATGCGTGGTGCGCTGACTTGAGTAAAGAACTGCTCTCAAGTGGCGAGGTCATCTAACGCACGACTTAGATCCACATCCGTTGTTCAAGTGGTCTGGAAGCCACAGCATCGTCTTCAGCCTGTCTAGCAAAACCTTGAAACCTGCAGTATAACTCTGGACATTCTAATCAATGAACACATCTGTAATATGACCGCCTGGGTGAAGGTATTTTGCGCGTTCACGCCAAGAAGTGCAGAGGCGTTAAGGACGACAAAACACGCGCTTCAAGCCTCACCTTAGCCTCTAGGTGCAAGTTACTGAACTGGCATGCAATCTCCTAGCCGATAACTCGCCTCTATAAAACACTCAGTAATGCCACCATCATTTCATCATACATTACCAAAAATAAATGTGCATTGTACGCGCTGATACGTTATAAAATACTCTGTGTCAAGATTATCATACACGAGGTTCGCGATCAATTGAGCACATTTAAAACCATGGTTACGTATATTTTTCAGCCTATTTGAATTTTTCTACCACTTTTTACTGTAAACTTATTTCCTTAAATAATGTTTAAAGTGTACAGAAAGTACCGCAAACAAAAGTTAATGTATGAGGCACAATGAAACATGTTTTTTAATTACTACTCGAGAAAAGATGGTCTTTAAAAACACTCATTTTACTGCGGACAAAATTATTGTTGAAATGAGCAGCAAAACCACTCATTTTCACCATTTCCGAACCCCAGAAAGTGAGGTTTAAAGATTAGTGGATGACATTAAATTGTTATTTAACATGCGTAACTTTCTTTACACGCTATTCCTGAGCAGACATAGCTCACGTACTTGGCAAATATTTTGAATATAGCTTACCTGCAGACGCTCTGAAAACGCTATCCGGCTTATCGGACTGCCACAACATAACACTGCATCTATTTCTACATATAATTTCATTAGGACATAAGTAAGTTGTTATGTGCTAGGCTATATGCACATTCCTTCATATGTGAATTGAAATTTAAATATAGTACATGGTCTAAGATTTATTTTTAAAATATAATTTTTGTCCTGATATGGTGCAGGAAAGGAATTTTGTTAAACTACTTTGTAGGCTGCAATAGAAATACTGTATAAAAACATAAAATCAATTAGCTAAAAAAATTATTCTCTACTTCGCACTAACTGTAGCGCACTAAAAACAACTGCCTCAAAACGTCATAAGTAGATATATTTAGACATAATAAACAACATTATAATGCTTTTACAGGATATCATATGTGTGGATATATAACATTTGTTAACGCACTAAATATTACATAATTAAGGTGTTTTTTCCTCACACTGCAAGACATAGCAATAGATTACCAAACACTGGAATTCCATTCATTTCAGTTCTTCAATTAGTATATCGTGTGACAGCTGTTAAAGAGGTTCTGTAAATGTTTAAAACCCAGAACACACAAAATCGCAATTACCTGAGCTGAGACACGTGCTTTAAAAAACAGCAAAATTTGGAGAAATTGTTTGCATGCCAAACCTAGTCGATAGCTATCCCTCGACTTATTTCGTCTTCGTCAAGAATAAGGAAGTTCACTGAATGAGCGGTTTCTGTACTCGGCCAAGTACGTAGTAGTGGCTGTTCCTGCGGCCATTTTTGAATTTTTTGTAATTACTTTAGCAACATTTTTCGTAATAGATCAGTAACTACGGCGGTTTCTAATGAGCGTAAGTAATTATGGATGCAGGACAAATTATTCAAATTGTTATGAACATGTAGTTTTTAATATAGATTTTACTACTGGTTATAAAACTTTCGTTCCAGGCCTAAGAACATTAATAAAGTAAAATGTAACAATAAAAATCGTTTCAGTCGCATTTGCGGTTATCAAAGAGTGGGGTCACGATGGTAAGAAATATGAATGTTTGTAGACTATTAACTCACTGATGATTCGTTACACAGCAGATGACACTCACATCTCCATCCAGCAATATAATAAATTATACAAAAGGAAATTGCTTATTATTTTGTATTTCAATTATTTAAAAATACTATCCACGTGGCAACTTGTATGAGAGCAGAAACTAAGAGAGCGGGGATGTTCTGCACTGATGTATGTACCGCACCGGGGCTCGAACTAGGTGGGAGGGGGGTAGCAACAAGAGTCGCGCGGCTGCTGACCGCCTGACGGCTGGCGGATGACGGCTTGCAACGACTCTGCCAGCCACATGTGCCCGTCCCAACAGCTGCCTGCCCTGCCCAGGTAGAAGCGGTTGCCGATGATGCTCTATCTTGTTACCCAAAACTTGTATGCAAGCCTTAACGGTCTTTTTTTTTTTGTGGGTACAATCGCTTCCGCTGACGTGCAGCGCCATGACTCTGTGCGCCATCGACTTCGTGTTGCCACCGGCTGTCTTCACGTCGCGAACGGCAGACAAATTCTGTCAACTAGTGCAATCATTTTATGGGAAAAATTTAATCGTTGGAGGTTTCATATCGTTCGACGTCACGTGCAAATACACGAGTTGTATCTGGAAGATGGGAACCGTTACTTGTGCACCAGACTGTACCGTGACCAAGCTAGCCAGTTAGTCTGGTCTGGTGTGAACGAATCACGCTGATGAATAGCTGGCTGCATTCAATAGGCAAGTTGGAAGAAAAATATAGGCGGGTCAGGCGGGGAGGGGCGAAGAGCAAACGTCTACGACAGTTTATTCCGATAAGAGCACAAAGGAGATGGGAGAAAGGACGACGCGACTGAAGAAACTCAGTATTTCGGGAAAATACGCAACGTTCACACCTGCCTCTGTAACTGAGACACGCGCGCCGAGATCAAGTATTGTTCGAATAGTGCCCCGTTGTAAGCCTCTATTTCATCTACTCGTGGCTTCGTGGGAAACTTCACGTGTCTCAGCTAGACACGTTCGCAAAACCTTCGCGAGTCGGATGTTTTGTAAGTGCCAGTTTTACGTCGGCAGTTTCTTATATTCTCTAGCCTGAAAACTTACGTACCTTAGCGAATTAACATACTATGTTGATAACATTAAACTATAGGATTATTTTTTAATTAATGTATTATTGACAAAGAAGCATGTCAATAAACGAAACAAATAGAAAGTGATATCAAAAGAGTTTTTGGTACATTGAAAGATGCTAGAGACAAATTGTAAGAAAGAATGTTCATCGTGTAAATTAGGTTAACTCATATATTGCAGCAAAATCTTATTATTTATATATATATATATATATATATATATATATATATATATATATATATATATATATATATATATATATATAAACAACGTTATTCGCTTGCATCTTCTACGTACGGCAAACTTATAAGAACAACCGTAAATGTAGGAATTTTACTTTCATAATCCATTAATAAAGTGAAATATTCAGCTAATGAACGGTAATATTTGTTTTCACGCGGTACATTACTGCCACACTAAAGATAGGTTTCTAATATTAGCGTTGTTTACAATTTGAGATTAACAGACATTTCATCTAAATATAAATTAAAAATTCTGACTGTAGAGGCATACAGGCCCAAGAAAATAAACTGAAGTATAGAATATAAGAAAATTTCAATTTGGCACTTTTCTGTATCGACATGGATTAATGAAAATAAAATACTTCGTATGTTAAACAGAGATGACTGACTATGCAGCTATTACGGATTGCCATAAGTTCTTACATATTGGCCCTTTGTAAAATGCACTAGTAAATAACTTCTTCGTGAAGTCGGCTATTATTATGCTACCGCAAAAAAAAACTTTTTAATGCTTCTTATCTGAAAGGAATTTAATTCTAAGTTTCAGCAAAGTTTATTTTCAGCGGTTTTTATAAAATCTAAATTTGCAAAACAGTTTTCAAATTATAGAAATATCAAAAGGTTAGTGCTAAAGTGAGCACAAATTCAAATGAATGTAAATACATTCAAGAGTGTGGAGCTTAGACTCCCGCGAAACGTTACTTTCCTCTGAGCTGTCACGTCTCCTTGTGCATCTTGAAACACACACGTTATCACTTTACCAGAAGACTGACGCCAGTTGAGTGCCTTGCGCTTAGGGGCGATAAGGCGGGTTGTGGCCTAGCAACAATGAGCCTTAGTGCCTACGTGTTGCTAGGCCCTGATCACGTTCATTGTGTTCCGATCTCTCAAACTTCAAGTCGTGCCACGATTACATTCATACAGTAACCACCATGCCTAGTTATGATCTTGTCTTCTTTCTAGTGTTCCGATTTTCTCTAGGATAAATAATACAATACGAATTAAACTCTTCCGATTTTCGCTTAGATCGTTTTTTTTTCCTTCACTCATTAACATAGGGCCTATAATTAACAATTTTAAACTTAGACACAGGCCTACATTTTGTACATTTAATCTACAAATTATGTTCAGGCACTTTGATTAGCTTGTGATAAAGTATAAAATATACGTATGTTTAGTTGAGGATGTCCCAAGATAAATAACTAACCCTAAAGTAGAACATCTACTTATCAACAGACGTACAAACGACGCTGAATGTAATTTTTAATAATAATAATTTTATTTCCATATACCGATTACAGCACTTTACATAAATACTTTTTATATAATGGAAGACATCACACTCACATAAGTAAAGGTTGTGTGTGAGTGCTATCAAAAACAGAATTGGACCAAGAGTACTTCCCTGCGGGACTCCTATATTTATTCTCATTGAGTTTCCAAGCTTATTGTTTACTTTAACACATTGTATTCTATTTTATAAGTAACTGTTAAACCATCGTTAGCCAATCCCCTTATTCCTATGTTTTTCATTTTTTCCAATAATATTTAATGCGATATTGTATCAAATGCTTTAGCAAGATCTAAAGTGACACATAGACAGGTTTTGTTATTTTCGATTGCATCATGGACAAAGTTTGTTAATTTAGTCAATGCATCATTTAAACTTAAACCTTTTCTGAAACCAAACTGATTTTTTGATATTATTTTGTTTTTCTCTAAGAAAGCCATTACTATTTTTGACACACTTTTCTATAATGTTTGATACTTTACTTAAAATAGAAATTGGTCTGTAATTTGTGACAGAAGTCTAGTCCCCGCCTTTGTGCAAAGGCAAAACGACTGCTTTCTTCAAACGTTGAGGAAATATCCCACGGCTTAGACTTTATATGGAATTTATATGGGAAGTCATGATGATTTTTCACATAGCTTTCTCACGAAAACTATACTCGTTGGAAAACAGCAACTCCGTGTTTCTAGGCTACCACAGCACATTTTAGTGTCAAGATATGACCGAACTGCCACTATATTTAACTATAAATTTTGTTAATTTCATGTGCATATGATGTTAAAATAATTAATCAAATGAGCTGCGAGGTTTGGAGGCTGCGTCTAAAAAATTGTCGATTGAGTAAAGAAGGCTACATTACACTAACCAATGGACGCCAAGGACATGCGTGTTTTATACAGAACATTACTAAAGCAAACAACGTATTAAACAGCTAGAATTGTACCGATGTAACCATACATTAAAATTGATCCTTCCTTCCGATGCTAGGTATTCAGGTCATAATTATGTCGTATAGACTATTACTAGAAATTCAGAAAGAGAGAAAAATTGATTGAGTGAAGCGATTTGGGTGGCTCAGTGTCTTCCATTTTGGAATAATAGATATTATGAATTTAATTTGGCCTATAAATGTTCAAGAAGGCTGTGAGAATAGTTTCTTACATTGTATACGGTTGGAATTGCTTCACTATATTGCTAATACTATACCTGTGATCATTCGTAAAAAATTACTTTTATTTTCCTCTGGAAGGTTATCAGTGAAAAACTAATAAAAGTAGTGAATGTGTGACAATTTGACAACGCTTAGTTAGGTGATAACTTTGTCATGTCAGACGGTAAATTTTAATAAATCTAGCGAAAATATGAGAATCTGAAGATTGCATGTAGACCTACTTACCCGCCTGTCCAACATGCGCCAGTGAAGTCTGCTTAGGAATATCATTCAAAGAACTTCACGTGAGAATGTACATTTCAGGTTCTTCAGTCATTTTTAAAGCTTAAGGCGGTCGCCTACCCCACACTTCAAATGCGTTGCAGTGTGTTTGCAAACAGGTTTTTTCTACGAAAATATTCCACGTGTGCCTATTGTGCCAATGTACGAAAAGAAAACAAACTTCAGACAAGGTCGGTACCTCATTGTCAAGACGCTACGCTCATTAAAAACACTGTTTCTAAGCCCCCCAACATGGCCAAAAACGGCCTTCTAAGACTTCCGTACTTCAAAATGTTCTAACCGGATGTACGTGAAATTCAGATTGCGACCTGTACTGAACTTAGTTGTAGACTTTCCGCCAGTAAAATTATATGGTCACCGCTTAGTGTTCCATAGTAAAAACCGTTCGGCGGGAACCTGCATGCTAGTTCAGTACTTGGCTCGTCGAGGCAACGCGGCATTTGATGCGCGCTTCAATGTCGACCTTACTGCTTCGTCACTTTTGAGCCTCTGACGCGCGGGTAGGCGGCGCCCTTAATTCCAGACGATAACAACGCGCGCACTGCGCCTCATTATAGCGTCATTGCTCGCCGGTAGGTCGTAGTTCTGCACTAAGAGTGTCATTCATGCTTAACAAGGACCGTAAAACACCAACTTCGCCATTTTCGACCGCTCCAGAAAATCCTGGTCGTCTTTGCCGGGAAACGAACCCGGGATCAGCTTTGCTGAAGGCAAGCTCGCCGAAGCGCCAGCTGTGTTCCCTAGAAAGTATGTGTGTGAGAGGAGGCGAGAGAGCGAATGAGAGAACGAGAGCGGAAGGGCGTAGAACAGATGTATGGCTGTGTTTTCGAAGAGCTAGATTAAAATTCACTTCACTTGCCAAAACTGCAGAACCTTACTGCGCTTAATGCCACGCCTGGTAGTTTAGCAATGATTTCGATAATATTTTTTAAATGTATAACATATTTATCGAACAGAACCTACACTGTTTACTCTAATGTGCAGTATATTTATTTATGACATATTTTTTTCGTAGCAATAAACTCCATGTTTTTTTACACTTTTGCACCTATGTATCCAATATTTTTGTTACGAACATATTTATTTCTGGTCGAAATGAGCATAAATGCACACAGTCTAAAAATTTTTTCCAAGCATTGTGTTAAAGATCATTAGAATTTTTTGTACCAACGTCAAAAACTAAACTACGAAACATAGCCCAAATATTGCAGTAAACGTACTGAGATGCGCCAGTTATAAATCAGCGAAATAAATAACTAAGTTGGTAAATGCCTCTTCGACAGCGAGGTCATGAAAGACGGAAACAATATCTCAGATAATCACAAGCAGGGGTGGAAGCTAGTGGTTTGTGCTTCCAAGTAATGACGGAATTGTACTGAATACTCCACTATTCTCCGCCCTGGCGTTCCTCCGCTGCTACACCTCATGTCAAAACGTCCTCACAAGTGCTGAATACCTCTATAGTAGGGTTATTCCCAACACGACTGCTGTATGAGTTTATACGAGAAACCAATGTTAGAGAAATAGCACTTGGATGTATCAATTTTAAAAACATTTTCACAAAAATGGAATCTATGTAACAATTTCTTGGAAAATTGGTGAGAGAAATTAAATTTTAAAAACTTTATTTAAATTTTATTGTAATGTTACATTTGAGATATACAGTACTATACATAAAATGGTTAAGACTTCGTAATGTGGTAGTATTCTTCGAGAAATTAAAGTCGAATAATTATTCTTTGATACCGTTTTATTCACATGAATCTCACAGAAACTCCACGTCTACAAATTTGTATGTAGCAGGCCTCTAAAAATGGCGCCAGGGTTGCAGTATTTTGAATATTACAAGCACAGAAACGCACAAATCGTAAGGGCGACACATCACACGTATCCCATCGCACCCTAGCCTCTAGACACAAGCCAATGTACTGGCATGCAGTCTACTCGCCGACAATTCGCCTCTATGACACTTCCAGTGGTGGCACTGTCAATTTATCATTTCATTTATTAACCAACATGAAGGTTTGTTGTACCCACCTATACCCTTTGAAGATCCTGCGCAAAGATTTTCATACGTAAGTACAATCACAAAACCGTACAGTTTTTGCCATTGTTGCCGCAAGTAAATAACGTTTCAGTATTAATGGATGCCCTGAAATGAATACAAATGAATTTAACATTCTCTTAATGCTTTTATAAGAATAAATCAATATGGAAGTTTCAGAATGTTTGGAAAATAAACTTGTGTTGGCCGAAACTCTGCTCACAGCTCGGCTGTTTGGACAGGCGGCCTTATTAAGGCGGCCGTCTGGCTGGTGCTCGGACTGCGTGCAGCGTGTTCGGAGTTACTTACATTTATTTCAGAAACCAGCAAATATGCGTTCACAATGCTTATCTATGAAAATAAATCACACTTCACAAGGCTTGTGAAAATTATTTTAAGAGACAACGTACATTAAAATGTTCATTTTAATGTCCTCAAAACTGGCTTTTTCAGACGGTTGTTCCTCAAAATGTGTGCATCGTATTCGCTGGAAATTGAAGTCAACAACTACATTGTACTTTGTAACAGGCACGGGTCCAATAAAATTATAGGGTCACCGCTTAGTCACACAGTAAGAACATAACAGCGTAATACTGCGCGCGCATTTGCGACTTCGGACATAGAGGCTATATCACAATACATGTGCCGGCCGGCGTCGCTCGTAGCTCCTCATCGATGTTCGCTCACAAACACATTCTTCGCCGCCATCTTAAGTACGTCGTCTATAACGCGCTCTAAATGCGTTATTTTTTCAGATAAACACGTTCTAATTCTAATCACATGCGCCCATAGTGCTAATGCACGCAAAGAAAACACACCTTGGACAAGTACAAAATATTACGTTAAGACCACGGTCGTAGAAGAACAGGTCTGGACACTCGCCTATCTAACAATGTATTTTGCTTGACCCCCTTGTTGTTTGGCTGTAGTTCGTCTAGTTACCGAGAATGTCGTACTTTTTGGCGCTGTTTTCCGGGCGGTCGGACTCAAACTCCGCCCACTTTTTTCCATTGTTAAATTTATAAAGTAAATAAAGATTGCTGGA
>PNEQ01135107.1:0-29571 GCA_003012365.1 Medauroidea extradentata
AGTGCCGTCGTCCGGTGTCGCCTTTTAGCAGAGACATCGTCGAGCCACTGGTACCTGTGACCGGAGTGCCGTCGTCCTGTGTCGCCTTTTAGCAGAGACATCGTCGAGTCACTGGTACTTGTGACCGGAGTGCCGTCGTCCGGTGTCGCCTTTTAGCAGAGACATCGTCGAGTCACTGGTACCTGTGATCGCAGTGCCGTCGTCCGGTGTCGCCTTTTAGCAGACACATCGTCGAGTCACTGGTACCTGTGACCGGAGTGCCGTCGTCCGGTGTCGCCTTTTAGCAGAGACATCGTCGAGCCACTGGTACCTGTGACCGCAGTGCCGTCGTCCGGTGTCGCCTTTTAGCAGAGACATCGTTAGTTAGTTTGTTTTCAGTTACTTAGCACTTCACTAAATATCAGTTCTGCTCCAGTTTATCGCCCTGATAGCAGTGACCTGATGCACAGGTACTCGTGTCCCATATCTACTCGCACGTTATCTGCGGCTAATGTATGGCCTTGATTGCTAAGGCGTGACGTGCGATTGCCAGTAGGTCCGAGTGATGTCAGTTCACTAGCAAACCTCAAATATGACTCAGTATTTGACTGACTCAGTTTGTAAGTATCTCTAAGCTATCATCTGCCCCGAATATACCTAGCTTTATTGCAATGGAGAAGTGTTAGCCTACAGTTTTTTTCTTACTATGTACTATCTAGCATTGTGACAAATGTCAGGTTTTCGTTAATGTATCTGTCACACTGACTTTCTACATTCAGGATATCAGCTCTGAGCTCCTAGCGAGTTTCCTTTTGTGTTGTCCAATAGACATGGACGTTACAGAGAGGTTGGGAGGGTTTCCACACATATGTTATCAGAAGTATCTTATTTAGCTCGAACGTGTTTGCTGCTTCTTTTATGCATCGTCCATGTCGATTAGTACACACTTAACTTGAATCGTTGATAAATGAACCGCTTTAGTGAAATTTAGGTCGTTTTGGTCAAAAATTACCAACTGAAGAAAGTAGAACCTTATTAATCGTTTCAGTGACTAGATGCTACTAACTTCAATTTGACGTCCACTACTCTGCAATCGTGATCTCACGTAAGGTATGTACACTCGGAACACAAGATATGTTGTTCCTCTACGGGTCAGAATTATGTCTAAGACCCACATAGGTGTTTTCGGCAGCATACAGAGGCACGCGTTGAAATCGCAACAACCTAACGTGCTCCTCACGGCTCTCTCGTACCATTATTGAGGTGCAGGTTTAAATCCAGCTGATAGAAGGAAAATGTTACTTTTACAGTAACAATCTATTAAAAATGACTGAGTGTATTCAAAGTAAAATAAATATATATCACGTGTATAATTTGTAATTTTCATTAACAGGAACTATAAAATCAAGTTTATTTCTGCTATTACGTTAATAGCAGAATACAAATTGTTATTAGTATACGAATATTATAATATATCGGTTTGGTATTCAGTTAAGACCAAATTATTAACAGAATAGTGATTTAAAAAAAAATACCTGTAGCTGAAAATCGTTATACTACGTTGTAACTAAGTAGTTTACTGTCGTAATCATTAAAAAATTTTAATTGTTTACACTAGCAATGTATACGTTTAATAGTACAAAAATGTATGCCGGCTAGGTAATTTTTATACATAATATACGTCTTTTAAAGCAAAATACGCATACAGTTCTAAGATAAGCTAGCTATTTTTGGTAAATATTCACACATAACTAATATTTTAAATAAGTGTATATCCCACAGTCGTCATAACACACAAACAATAAATTGCCAATAATGCGAAGTGTTTCGTAGTGACATGTGCAATTATAATCTGTTCTAAAAATATTGTATAGTTCGTCTCAATTATAATTATATATTTTGTATGATTTACTACATCACGCTGCGATGAGGCGTAAGAATCAATTACCTGTGCCAATGTTTTATTGAAAATTCTAGAGAATTTAGTAATTTATATTTGTATGTGTTGATGAAATCTATATATTGACAATATTGTGGTCTGGATCGAATGCACTTAAATTGACATAAATTATTGCTTTCTTTTTGACAAGCACTACAACGTATATGTGTTAGCTATGAGTGGAATGAAATGTTAATTATTTGTTTTAGTTGCAATTAGAAGTGTAATCTGAAAAGCGGGCATAGGTAGATATTTGTTACGTGAACATTAATAGATTTTATTTTATATCTCCTCTTTGATAAAAGAACCGAGCGTCGTACGTTGCAACGGTAGTCTACTAGGTTGTATGTTAACCAATTAGATCTAAGTAATTATTTAAATAAAGTATTGAATCATCCAGCAACGTAAAACGGAAAACCAGGAACCTCTTTGGCTTGGAAATCAGTTATTTTTATACTCAGCAAATAAGGGGTTCAAAGTCAAGTCAAGGAAAGAAAATTGTGATGAGTATCAGTTTAATATAAAAAAGAGAAGAACTTATGATTTTTGGGTATTTACTTAACTGATGAAATTACGTTTGCAGACAAGCAGTTAAATGAAATTTGATCACATGTTGATTGGTAAAATGCTTTACTGACGTGCACTAATCAGTTGTTATACATATGCGATATTAACATTTTTAGTATTTTACGTTCAAAGTTTGTAAATATATTAATTTGTTGGATTACACATGCACGAAACTATTCAACTAAAGTAAATTTAGATAGACATTACTTTGTTTCAAAGTAGTATAATATCAAGTTTGTTTGTGTTTCATAATAGTAGCGCTTATTTACAGTACAACACTTATTTTAGGCGCGTCTGTATTAATGTGTACATACAGTCAGTTTTAGATGAAGTATAATCAAAACTGTGTATGCAATATCCGTTATTCCCGCGTGTCTTATTAAAATTAAGGTTATGAAAAATGTAATGTGTCAACGGTTTAAGTCAAGTAGGCTACAGCTAATGTCTGTGCAAGACGTTTTCTATAAAGTATTTAATATTGCTTTGCATTTCATACAACTAAATGTAAGAATTAAATAAGGCAATCGTAGGTACGAACTGTTTATATCATAGTTTCTTAAATACTTTTACTTTAAGTTATTAAAGCCTCTATGTAAGTCACTACACATAATTAAAGAAAAAGTGGTTTCTCCCACTGAAAGGTACTTGCTTACCGTTGGATTTGGTAGGACACACAAATAAATTTGATAAATAAATAAATAAATAAATACAGAAAAACCGTTCTTGCCAACTAGGTTACGCCAGCTACCATCAAAGGATTTTCTTAATGTCAATCTAGATATAGGAAAATTAATTGTTATGCTTAATTTTTTTTAAAATTCAGCAATGGTGCGAAATATGTTATCGTTTTCCAAACAATAAATTATACATTCCTCCTGAAAAACTGAACCCCCAAATTCTTAACTACATTAGAAGCTTTGGCTGTCGAGCGCTTGCCTTACACCTAGGTGATCCGAATTCTATACCCGGTGTTTGTCTCCGGATTTACGCATGTGGGATCGTGTCGGACGATGTCGCAGCTCGGCGGGTTTTTTCTCCCACTTTCGTCACCCTTTGATTCCGGCACTTCTCGATACTTATCTAATTCACCCCCATCGACTGAGAATGTATTTGATGATAATATCTTTTAGTTCCGCAATAAACTAAGTAAAAGTTTATTAAATATTTTATGTAAACATTTCCAGTATCTGTTTTTTCCTGAGGGCCTATGCTCGAGTTTTCGTTCGTATGCGAATCGCCCACCTGACTGCTCGAAATGTGTTGTTGGTATGCTTGAACCTTCTGCCGTCCTCGTACACGAGATTCGTATACGAAAATCTACTCGAGTGCTGGCAGGCGGCCGAATTGGGGATTTCGCATACGAGAAGCCGTAAAAACCGAAGGTATGGAGCAAGATTTCAACAATTATATGCATATACATATATATTTTTAAGTTCCCAATAATGTTTGAACTAAGTTAAGTGTTAAATATGTTAGTAAGCTCTTTGCAATAGTATATTTATTTTACGAAAAAAAATTACACGCTCTTAGTCACTAAAATAATACTGTATGTATTAATTCTGAATAAGCTATTTTAAAGTTAATATACTAACATTTTTTAGTTAAAGCCATCTCACATTGCATTTTTTGAGTCGCAAAATTTTGCTATTGACTGAAACATACAAATTTGTGCCTTCAAAGAACTCAGTAAATTATTAACAAATTGCACTAAGATACAGGAAGCACAGTAAAAAAAAACATTATGTAAAGAGTGGGCAGTTAATCGAAGGAAAATATAAGTGTGTGCTAGGTTCCATTAATGTATCGACATACAGAG
Organism: Medauroidea extradentata; assembly: GCA_003012365.1. Lineage (NCBI taxonomy): Eukaryota > Metazoa > Arthropoda > Insecta > Phasmatodea > Phasmatidae > Medauroidea > Medauroidea extradentata. Next base: position 4,302 of record PNEQ01135107.1, read on the forward strand.
CTTTTTTTACATTATTTCTGTATTCATATACGTTTTGTTATTCGTCTATGAGCAGTTGTAACAGTGTAAAATAAAATTTAAACATTCGCTGTTGAATCACATAAAGTTCAACAAGCAACAATGTTATGAAAAATTGTGTAGTGCCAGACAGTTTTGTTGCTTTCGAATTTCTTTGCTCATTATATACAAACCCGAGGATAAAGTTCTCGTAATAATTTATAATTGTGATGGCTGTTAAACAATAAATGCGAGTGGTTAATTTTATTTGAGTAAAATACTGAGACAAAAATTCTACATGTTAACAGTAGGTACTTGGCCTCTTACATAAAATTCAACAAAATTTGCTGTAAATTTAATTAAACTGCCTCAAATTAATTACGTGAAATTATTAACATAACTATATTATTATCGGTTAAAACCATGTAACTTAAGCTTTAGTTTCTTGAAGACTTCGTTTCGTTAGTCTTACACTAAAAGTGTACTTTATTTAACCCACCTAAAAGGAAAAAGTAACTCTTTATGTTCAAATGTATGTTATTTATTTTAAAAATTACATTTTGGTCTTAAGAAGACGTGATATTTATTAAAGCCAGTTACCGGAGAAGAGCAGATAAATATTTATATGTGCCTACATTTGTGTCATTAGTTGCTTCGTCTATACAAACGGAAGATAAAGACTCGTCTCATTGTGTCTAAAACAGAAAATTACGTAAAATAAATTAATATTTTGTAGAGTTATTTTTCTAGCATGAAATTATTAATGCATTTATTGAAATAAAAAAAAATATTTTCGAACCCGATTACTTTCGTTAGCAGCAAGCACGCTACCGTAGCACCACGAGTACTACATGAAACGAAGCCCAAAAATATGACATTTATTGTATGTAAGGTGCAAAATCCTGTTTTTCGATTATTACGACATTTCCTTTTGATTTGGTCGTGTTAATCACACTAACATAGTTTCTGCTAATATTAAGATTATTCTGTCATGCTCATTAACATTTTAAATCCCCTATTTATCACAGAAACTCATATTTTGTAAGTCTAGAAAGACATTCGAATAGCCGCCATCTTGTCGACCAACGGTGCTCACTTCGTACACTTATTTCGCATACGAGTTCAAGACAGTGGAGCACACTTCTTTTAAGCTAGGCCAGTTCGCATGTGAATCTGACCATTCGAAACAGTTCGTACACGAACGCTCGAGTTGTATTTTCCAGCATAGGCCCTTGGAGTGGTTAGTGGCTATTGTGGTCGTTCTTTGCTGACTTGAAGAATCCTGAATACATCTCTTTCTCTCACACCCGTGTACTTTGCTGCTCTGGCTGGCTGCTCTCTTAGAGATTCATTCATTTACTTGTTGTTTCTTCATCACAACACTGATTAATGGTTTTTATTATTTCCTGCTCTCTGTTATGTATCTCCTTCCCGCTCCTCTGCAGGCTACCACCTTCACCGTACATTTTCGTGTATACACTGAGTGTCGATATTTTCCTAACAGCTACTACATGGCTGTCGACTCTGTGTCGCCTCCTTATCTCCTCTTCTTCCCCTGTCCCGCATCCCGCGCTACAGTATATGTCTGTTACTTCACATAAACTAAACAAGCGGAATCTAAAGGAATTATTAAATTGTGGTATTAATTGCCACGCACGTTATCTAAGTGTCTATAGTCTTTCCTACAAATTTTAAACAATTCATAAAACTTCAATGTTGATAGCTGCCCGTAGATTATAAGCGCTTTGTTAGTTTTTGATATGAATGTTTACAGCATAGCCGATAATACATTCGTTTGTCCTTTGATTAAACACCGAAATTTCAATATTTGCTGTGTGTGTTGAAAAAGTATCTACATGTGCACTGTGCAGCTAGATCAGTATTATTTCGCAAGGCATATGATAGTCATACTAAAGCCCCTTATTCCCACTGTGATTCCCAGCGCCAGTATGTGCAAATACATCGAGACTGTACTGAGTGCAGCGACTTATATGTTTACTTGAAACGACACAGTGGCAGATATGTGTGCGCAGCCGCTTGCCTCCTCGTTCAGACTTCCCCACTTCACCTGTGAAGACATGGAGCGCAGAGGATCCCACACTTCACTTCTTAGCTCGAGCAACAGCGTACAACATACAGTCAGTACATGTGCATGTTGTTGCTCTAGTAGAAGAGGGAGCTTTCGCTGCTAGTCATGGAGGTTCACATTACGGCGTGTAACCTCTGACTGCGCAAAGGTGGATCAGACGTTATAACGAGATTGGTCAAATTGGCAGGCGTCAAGGTACAAGGTTGAAACTTGTTTCTAGTCAAAATATAGACACCGATTTAGTTGCTAGCTCTCGAAGAAATCCAATTCTAAATGCATTTCAACTGAAAAGGACGGTAAATTTTCCCGGCAGCACCTGAACAATACGAATGAGATTAAAATTGGCCAGCCTACATTCCAACAAAGTTGCAGCAAAATAATTGCTGTCGGACGACTATAAAATATATAGGCTTGCATTTACCGAGTTAAATTCCTATCGTGATTGGAGCTATGTAATACTACTCTCAGACGAATCAACTTGCAGCTCGACTATAACGGACCTGTGTTAGTCTACAGACCTAAAAGATAGCAGTATTATGTGCGTTATATTTCGTTTTGTCGTCTCTCTGGAAGAGTTTCTGTGGCATGTTAGGGCTGGATGTCATCGCACGGAGTTGGGGTACTCCATCGAATAGCAGGATGGCTTAACAGTGACCAGTGTACACATACCAAGAATGATATAATGGTTCTAAGTGTCAGAATGCAGAATCCAGAGGGAGTGATCCAGTTTCAACACGATTTGTCTCCCATTCACACAAATCAACGTGTACAGGAATGTTTTTGAAGACAGCCAGATATCGACTGTATTACTTGGTCTCCTCGGTCACCAGACCTCAATCCAAATGAGAATGTTTGGGTCGAATTGAAACGCACAATGACAGAAAACTGGCCAGATCTCCCACCCAACTTGCAAGATGTTCTTTGGAACGTGAATATTAACGCTTTGGAGGAACTTGCTAGGAGTGAAGGGTAATTCGATGGCTTAGAATGAAAACCCCGTAACTACAAAATTAAAAATTGTAAAATTTTGGATGGGAAAAACCAAACGTTTTGATATTATTCAAAACTTTTATTTCGTGAGCAAGAAAAAAAGACGCCATATTAAAATTATGGCATTAGGTAAATTTTAAATTGCTGGTTACTTTTTTGTGCTAACTTTTGGAGTCAACGTGAGAGTTGGAGTTACGATGTCAGGACTGTTACTGTGAGCTGAACTTAGAGAACTGAGGTATTGGATAACAATGTAAAATAACAATTCTGGAATTAATAATTTATCGGAATACACCTTTCAAATTACATTTAGTATGTGTAATATATTATATACATATTGCATATGAATACGTATTGTATGTAATGAAACCCTTTAAAGTGGAGTACAATACGTGGGCGGGCGAGGTTTACTGATCCATTCACTTTCAGGAAGAAATGTCAGCGACTTAAATATAGAAATATCCCACATACAGAAATGGAATTATTATATCCTAAAAAGGATATAACGCTTAATTGTGCTTCACAATTTTATGTAGTATTTTCCATTTACAAATACGTATTTATATGTTTCTTAATGATAATAAAACATACGTGGTAGAAGCCAAGATGATCCTCTCGGTCTATTTCACTGATTAATTTACGTAAAATCATCTCTCACTATAACAAGCAATTGTTTGTTGTTAGGCCTACTTTGAAATAATTCTAAACAAATACGTATATAACTTCCAGGGGAATTGAAATGCTTTTTTTTTTTTTAACAGCTACTAAAGCCAACGCGTGAATCGTCAAATAACTGCACGTAACTACCTTACATTTCCTGCTAAATAAATAATACGTCAGGAATAACCTAACATAATCCGGAAACGCATTCTATGCAAAGAATAATTTTGTGTTAAATGGTTTTACATAGCAACTGTTGTTCTCAATTAGGAAATAAAAACATTTATTGTTATACTCATTATTCGTTCCAATTCCGGGATTCAAACCAGCATCTCCTACAATATTTGCATGTATTACACTAAATATTGGACGTATAGCTTTCACACAAGTATGCCAACATTTAATTAGTGCTATCTCGCACTTCTTATGCGCTCTTCTACAGTCTAACATTTCCCTAAACGCCTTTATGATCTTCTACGAAACTTTAGTGCAGTGCTGCAGTTTGAACTGTCAAAATATCGTATAGTAGTAAGCATAGATATTAAGACATTTGCGGTGTATGCATGTCAGTTTTAACTCTGCATTTTACCTTACAGATACAGAACACCTCATACCTGCAAATGAATATGGCATTTCACGAATAATTTTGAAAACAAAATTTGTATTTAATAAATATGTTTTGTGAACACATAAATACAACTAGCTGCTGACTTTAAAATAAATATTACCACGCACATACTTAATATTTATATCCAATATTAGTACTCGCTTCACTTTAGTACGTCTGAAATTGAGTTTTCTGCAAGCCATATATGGGGTCGTCACTGGCAGATTTGTCAGTTTCTTCGGTAAACGGGTTGAAGGCCTATTAGTCGGCAACAAGGTGAGATAATAATTTTTTTAATCCGAGAGCAATACCACTTTTTATCAACATTCACGATATGAAATACTATGTTTTTTGCTATTGTGTAAACATAACATCTTTTATCTCCAGTAGGGTGTAAAACATTTGTTTTCGTTTTAAGGAGACAGTGTTAAATAAATAATATTAAAATTAACCTAACTAATACCCTAATCAATTCGCTAAGATAATAAACACAGTCAAACAAATATGACCCACAATTCAAGATTTATTCTGAATAGTATTTTGCAGTACTGCCACACAGAATGCGAAAAATTCCATATTATTCACGTTTATTACATGCAACAACTCCATAAGTAGGACAAACATAAACACAGGTTAAATGCAGAAACTTGTTTCCTGAAACATACAACAGTAATCGCAGCGCCAAGTGGACTTAAATATTCAAAGAATTATTTTATCACTCTAAACTGAAACATTTTTACAAATTTTACAACGAAAGACTTGAACATTTTGAAGTTATATACAAATGTAAAATAATAGTGCTGTGTAATTATTTAACGAAGATAACGTTTTTTACCTTAGAATATTACGCATACTGTGTTTTATAATACTTGTGTGCTGTACACGACAAACGACAAAGAAAAAATACTTTTTATTTTGTATTTTTAATCGAGTACATTGCCAGTGTGAACATTTCATAATTTGGAGTGGTTGTATGAAGATCAAAAATTAATATTTTAACACCTCTCAGTTACAACTTAGATGTTCCTCTGTTGCAAATACATTTTGAATAGGTACTGAATTTCTAAAAGGGTATCTTTGCATCTAAAATAATTGCAACTAATTTACGACATTTATGTTAAATTAATAAAGAAAGGCTTATTTCATACACTGGATTTGAACCTTCGCCTCAAGTAAGGTACGAGAGTGCCATGAGCAGCACGTTGGGTTGTTGCGATTGCGATGTCGCGTGTGTACGCCGTCAAAGACACCCGAAGTGGAACTTCGACACATTTCTGGCCTCTAGAGAGGCGACGTGTTTGAGTTACCGAGTGTACATAGTCGTAAAAAGTCCGTAAGGTGTACGGATATAATTACACAGATGTTAGTTCTACGACTGCAGCACTGGAAACATCACAGTAAGGTTGAGTGTATGTGACGTATAATTACACAGATGTGAATGATTTAATTGCAGTGGGGGATAATACACAGTAAGGTTGAGTGTATGTGAGGAATATTTACACAGACGTGAGTGGTACTACATCAGTGGTGGAAACTTCACAGTACGGTTGAATGTATGTGACGAATATTTACACAGATGTGAGTGGTACTATATCAGTGGTGGTTACTTCACAGTAAATTTGAGTGTATGTGACATTGCACCATCCCAGGTGCTGGTGCGGCGTCGGTGTGCTTTATGTGAACTATGGTCGGGTTCGAATCGCAATCTCCTTGCTTTTGTAGTTGTCTTGTGTTCTCTAAGTCCCATCCCTCTCCGCTCTTTTTGCGCTTGCGTAGTAGCTTCGGGTTCTGGCCAAATCCCTGCTGGTATTGCTCGTGTCAGCTTTTTTACTCACTCGTCTTCTGGACTTTAGCCTGTTTAAATGTAAGTGTATCTGCTCTGATTGTGTTGTGCCTTTTGAGAATTTGTTCCCCATGACGGCACGACGGCTGCCGTCATGTGTTATGTGTTTTATTTAACTGCGCCTTTTGTAAATTTTGAAATTGTTATTTTTAGGCAGCCATCATTTGAAAATTCATTTTCGGGTTAAATATCTTATTAGTCATGTTTGTGGTTTTGTACACCTCCATTTAAGTGTAAAGGATCGTAATACTACGTCTTTATATTTACTTCATTGGTATTGATGTTTTTTGACACGCTTAGTCTAGTAAATTTTTTTGGGTCTATATGACCGTGTATATTCCGGCGGGTTGCTTTTCTGCTGTACGCCTTGGCATGATAGTTTTGCAACTTGTATCACGATTACGAGCACGTACGCATATTTTATGGCTTGCTAGTTTTCTTTGAATAAGTATTTGTGCATGGCTAATATTATTTATAACACACTTTGTTGTTGTCACAGCATAATCTTGGTGCTGTTGTTTCTCCGGTTGTGCTTTCAAAGAACTATAATATTTGGGATTTTTTGATGTAAAAAAAATTTCAAGCCCCTTTTGGCTTAGCTATTTTGACGTGTACTTGCTTTTAATGCTGTTGAATCCAGTGCATTGTAAGTAAGAGGTTAATTTGCAAACGGTAAATTTGTCAAATAACCGTTTGAATTGGGAATAGTCTGTTATTAAAGATATCGAAGGTGTTAATATGCATGTATAAATTGAGAGAAATCGTCTGAAATGAAACATGGAAATAACAGTTGTTTGGTACGAATTCACTGATGAATTTGGCAAATAATCAATTGCGTGTTATCTTGAACGCGATTTTTGACAAGTTGTTATTCATGAAAGTTGATTAACTGTTGATGATTGTAAGCCAATTTGTTTTTAATGAAACTTTGAAATTTTTGTGTACGTATTCCAATTAACGTACGGATTTCCTAATATTGAGATTAAATTACAAGAGTGCAAAATTCGTAAATTAATATAATTAATTATAATGCACATATTTGTAATTTATTAATGCTTTTGAGAACTTTTAAATATTATTCAATAAATTGTTTAGTGAATAAATTATGTAATACCTTCATTGACAATTTTCAACTATTATAACGCATGATATGTGTCAAAATGTAAACTAAACCCATTAATTAGTGGGATAGGTAACGACATATAATTACTTAGTTCTGAGAATGTGTATATATTGCATCGGACTGCCAGGTTTGTCTTGGGCTTGGTTAGAGAGAATATATATTAATGAATAAGAATTAGATTTGAAGCTGGAAGAAATTCAAAGAAAACGAAAATGTAGTATTGTAAGTATCCAGAGTAATGTTTTACAATTCACGTTCATAAGTAAGTTTAATTTTGATCAGACATGGATTTTTATGTAAGGTAGGTGGCCCACTTGAAGAAAAAAATACTAGTTGTGAAAAATATCAACAGATGGCACCTTATGTTAGTGCCCAGTTCCACTCGAAGCTCATGTACCAAGAATGGCGTACGTCCGACAGAAGGACGCCATTTTAAAGTAACTTTGGTTGTTTGAATGTGTTACGTCTATTGGCTTTCTTATTTTCATGTAAGTACGAGATCTTTGTGTATTAATATTAAGAAAATGTAACAGTTAAGTGTTACATATCTTTGAAAAGCTTAGGCAATTGTCTTTAAAGTGGTATATCAATATTTAATCTATTTATCACATTGTGATAATAGTGGGCGTGTTTTATTGAGAAAGTGTGGTCTGTTAATGAGTCCCTAAGGTGGCCCAGCATCTCGGCCACCTTAAGGACAACCCCAAATTTTTGTGTTTATTTTGTCAAACCTTTAGAAATAGCATACTAATAAAATTAATTATGTAAAATATTATGTAATATATAATAACAAGTTAATTAAAAGTAAGTTTTATTAATGGTCTTACTTTTTGTGTCCCTCTTTTCACAGAACAACCGAAATGCATTCATAGAGTTGGAAAAGGGACACTTTAAATATTTTCAACAAAATATGTTATATATATTTTTATATTTACCGTTGTAATTTATTGTTCTTAACTGGCAATTTTTCTTATGTTTAAGATGAAGTAAAAGAAAAACAGAAGTAAACATCTCCAACAAGGGCAAAAAAACTAGGAATATCGTGGAATCAAGATCAGCTCATAACAACGATGGATGCTGTTCTGAAGGATGGTATTTCGATTCGTGCTGCTATGGGAAAGTATATAGTACCATTTGAATCCTACTGGGATGATTAAGTATTGTTGTTTTGGACACGAAAGTCATCATGCAAAGAAGTTCATACGAACAGAATGGAACGTACGATTAGAAGAAGTGACTTTGGGAAAATATTTACTCGAGCATGGAACAGGGCCGTGACACCAAGTAATGTAAGCTCTGGATTTGAAGCAACAGGTATTTATCCATATAATCCTACCAGGATTCCTGAGGAAGGATATGCACCAAGTGATCTGACGCAGCAACCAAGAATCGAAGTAAGTTTATGGTCTAATCAATCACCTGCATCACTTGGAACTTCATAGGACAAGACTATAAACAAATCCAGAACCAAGAGTACGACAACAGTTTTGCATAGTGTAGACTCTCTCATTGGTTCGGACAGTGATTCTTCCTTGGAAGATCATGGCGAATCGTCAGACGACATTCATGATGATACCCAAGATGACCATAGAACATCAATATGTCAACTACTGATGACACCTGAAGCACCGTCGAAGAAAAGTGTGACTCCGAGAAGAAAAGCCATTAATTACAGTGTCCAAAAAGTCGCGACTTCTCTCTTCCAGAACAACAATAAGTCAGAGAAGAAACCTAAGAGTACGAGGGGGATGGGGGGTTAGCCATGCACGTAGCAATCCAAAACCAAAAGTCTAAGTGAATAAAGTCAATGCTGGGGCTTCCACTAGTGGACTCCAAAAATTTCAAAAGAAGGCCGAAAGTTGGTACTGCCATTTGTGTAAGACTGACAGACACCTCGATATGAGGTTTTGTAATCAATACCGTCGCTATGTCCACGAGGAATGTGAGGGACTCACTAAACAGGACAAGATCCCACTTTTTGTGTGTTCATTCTGCCAAGAGTCCGACTAAACTGTCGTTCGTGTGTACTTACTGGTTGTGTATGTATGTATATTCTTTTGTTCATTCATGCTTTTATGCAACATAGAGAGTACAGGCGATGCTCCTTCATTTTCAAAGCTATTTTTGTCAAAGGGGCCACCTTTGGATCGCATGCTCCTAAGGTGGCCAAAATTCACCTTTTTTTACAGCTTACAATAAACACAGACAATGTTTCATTTTTGATGGTATTGTACTTGGAATACATTGTGTATTAATCAAAATATGTGTGACTATTTTCTTTATATTTTTACTTCTCGTTAAACAGTTTCTATGTGATTTAAAAGCTTAAATGGGCCACCTTTGGCTCACCTACTTTAAAATATTAAGTCAATACTAAAATGTTAAAACTATATTATCCAGCAGCGCCATATTTTAGATTTCTGTTGTAAAAATACATATTTATGTTGTAAATAAGTATCTGTTACTTATTAATTTTAGTTTCAAGAGAAATTGGAAAACAATAGGAGGTCTTTCTTACCATTAAATAAATAGTTACATTTCAACCATAATGTAACTGTGGTAAAATAATTCGAAAAACAAATGTTATAAACAAATGTATATATGCCTTTTATATTTTAAGACTGATTCGTATTAATTCGTGGTAAGTATTACTTTTTTTACTTTGACAGAAACAAATGCCATATTATGAATTCAATATAAGCGCAATAGATGGTAAAACGATTCAGAATACAGTATCAAACTAAAATAGTAACGACTATTTCCGCAACAACTTTATTGCTTGCATATTTTGCTGTAAAGTAAATTAAAAAACATGCAATGACGTTCAATGGCAGGTTTTGGATGAATTTGTTCTCAAAAGTTTTCAACCTTATTTTAAACAAGAAGTTACCAGCATAACTAAAAAGACTACCCTGCTCAAAATTGGTGCAAATGAATACTAACAGAAAGTTTCCAGCATAACTGATAAGCATACTTTCCTCAAATTAGGTGAAAATTAACCCTGAAAGTTAAAATCGTTTACATAATCTAGGAATATTCAATGAAAATATTGATTTTGACATATGATACACCATATATACACTGTTAGAAAAAATTTCCACGAAATTATGGAAAAGTACAGGCAAAAAATCCAGATAACTTCGTAAAGTAACAGACACTTAGTTTTCCTTGATAACAGAACCCTCCGTAAAATTACAGACGATTCGTTTTCCGCAAAATAATTAAATTTCTTTAAGCTAATAGTACTCCATTTCCCTGAAAAAGCACAAATACTTATTTACTATGTTTTCTCTACATATTGATGCACTAAAATTTTATTCTTTAGAAATAAATAACTTTAAAGGTACATACCTGCTAGCACGATACACAGAGAACAGGTGCGATTTTTTCAGCTGTGAAGAAGAGAGGACAATATATGATGCATGTGGCCATTGAGTGGGGTGGCCTAGAAGGGTATGTCATAAGGAAAGTGAGGGGGCAGGAGAGTTACAGGGGTATGATTTAAGGCAGGACAGTAGTATGTCATAAGGAGAGGGGGCTATGACAGGGAGGGGGTATGTTATAAGGGTAGAGATAGGCTAGTACATGCGTAGGGTGCAGGAGAGGGGGCAGATATCCACTTCCCTTTCATGGTCTTTAGGCATAACTTGTACCAAAATGGTCCATTCCCCTCACTTCCTTTACCCCCTCACTCCCCTGCTCCACCCCACCTAGGGGGGGGGGGCTTAAACCCTCAGCCAATCACAAACCTCATGGCACTTAGGTGCTATTCGTACCGAAAGACCCCAACAACCAATTCCAATCAAGGACACGCCTCCTAATGACCATGTAGGACAATAGCAGCACCCAGGGGAGGGGGAGAACTAATGCTATTCAAATGCACCTTATGCCTGTTTTGCTCCCAGTTGGGTCAAAACGCCCACGTGGTCACTATTCGGAACACTTCAGTCACTTACTGGACTGTTTAGCCCTTTGTCCATGCGCGATACGAGTCCTTGTTTGTATTGCTCTTTTCTTCGCGGCAAAGTGTGGACAGCCAGGAAGCAGCACTTAACTCCTATTACCTTAGCTTGTCTTGTCTTCTTTTCGTTTAGCACCATTGTGCATGCACATTAAATCCAGGATTCGTAGTGATTATTAACATCACCTTTATTTTTTAATAAACACAGTCAAATACGCTTTAAAATTGTAGAAACATATTTCCATGAATTTACGGAAAGTTACGGTCAAACATCCGTAAACTGGCAATACGAACAAATTTCCATAAACAAATTATTACGGAAGACACTTACGTAAAATTACAGCACTTTTCTGTAAATATTTCAGTGAATTTACGGACATTTTTAACAGTGTACTAAAGGTAAGTCAGCTTGCAAATTAATATGCGAGTAACCAGTTTAATAAATTTGGGAACATATTTTCCGAAAGATCTTTCTATAATAAAGACAAATAAAAAAGAGACACCCGTTTTAAAAATATAACAGCTGGAGGAACAAAGCGTACAAATGTCAAGTCAGGTTTGCGTGCAGTATATATGTACCAAGTTTGATGAAATCCTGGAAAAATATATCGATACGTATAATTTCCTAAAATTATAAAGATGACCGGCAATTTAATAATAGCTATAAGGACAGGATGAACGAAATACACTAAAGAAAAGTCAGATTTGTATGCAGTACTATATGCGTACCAGATTAGATGAAATTATGAAAAATGTTTTCTAAGATATGGAATATTGTGCTAAAAATATAAAAACGGCCCAAAGCTACAAATGTAAAAGGTTCGCAATTTTGAATATACGAGCACAGAATGAACAAAATGTACAACTGTGAAGTGAACTTTTTTTTGTGACGTGCACAGTTCGCACGCCTAGCAGTACTTACGGTACATTCGCTTGCGTGCCTTTCATGACATAGTAGGCACTCTTACACATTTCTACGTCCAGTCATCTTGTATACTTCCGTACATATCATTACATACATGATAATGCACTTGTCCAGTACGATGCTTGTGAAAAGAATGTGCCTGGATTCCTGTTATACGATGTAAGTTCTTCTTTTAGTCGAGACTAAGACGGTTACGTTTTGCAAAGAAACTTATGCCCGTGAGAACGAAACGCCTTATTACAATTCCTTACATTGTACATTAATAATTTAGACAAATCCCATACACACAGGACGAACTGAAACAAATTATCTGAAAATCTTGGCAGTCGTAATACCAAGGAAATAAAAGTAAATCATATTCGTATCAACTTATTAAAACATCACTTTTTTCACACTTACAAAACTACTATTGTACTTTCTATAAGTACCGTCTGAACAACAGTAACAGCCAAACTATCGTTTTTAAAAAGGTTGCTCGTTTTACACAAAATTAACAAGGTACACTGGAAAAGACAGCTACTAGCAAACATAGTCATTAAGTAGCATAATAGCTTATTCAGATACTGATGTACACAATATCTTTACAAATATTTCCTGCTCTGCTGACTCAAAATAAAACTTCTGAAAATAGTTAGAGAGCTTAAAAAAACATGTCTTCACTATGTTGTAACATCGCTAAGGCAGTCGTTAACACTGGAAGTTCACTCAAAATAGTACAATTTAGTACGTTTTAAAACTAACGACATATTCTAGCATAAACAAGGCAATAAGTTCTCCTATGAGCCATTCTGAAAACAAAAAAACTTCCAGTCCCATACAATACGCATTTTACAAGGAGTATTTGCGCACTGATCATGTGTAATAGCAGCTACTTTTGCATCAACAATGTAGGAAAACGTACAAAAGAACGTAGAACAAACTATTACTTATCGTTAATTTATTTGCACTAATAAACTAGGAATCGATATTTTACCAATTATTCATATGCTACTTTGATATACGTTCTGAAAATACGTATTTCATCAATCATAGTACGTTATAAACCACGATGTCAGCTGAAACGCACTGTGAGAAATTGTTCAAACATGTACCACGCGTGCGTATAGCAGTGCTGAAAAGTTGCGTATTGGGAAAAATTTTCCCATGCATTTATGGTACTTATCCTAATAAAGTATGCGAAAATGTAGTACGTATAGGAAAAACGCCAACTTTGTATTAGAATGATAAAATACTGTATGATAAAATCCCCATACATCGTATAGGTTAATTACTTCCATTTCATGTATAGGATATTTACCAAACTATTTTTTATTGTGTGACTCGTGCTACTGTTATTTGGGCATATTTCTTTCGTATATACGTAATTAGAATAAAGGGTAGTAATTTCGAACAAGTTAAGAGTATTTGTTATTTCATACTGTAATAACCATAACCAATTAAAAGCGGTTTTGTTTAAGACGAGTAGTCCTACAGTAAAATAACTCCCGCTTCAAGAAATCTGGCACATAATGCGAATTCCCATTTCTAAGCATGTTGCCCAGAAATCGCTCCGGACCAATGTTGGGATGGTAATATTAACTGAGGTTAATTCTATTATAGGTTTGAAATATAGACGTCAAAAATTAGTCACAAGGAAAATTTTTACCGCTTGAGCACTGGTATCAGTAATGGATGTAAACTTACCAATCACAGAGCGTCCCTAATTTTTTAGCTGCTTTATGTTGATAATTTAAATTGGTTTATTTTCACTTTAAAATTAAGTTAAATCACTTCTGTCATTTCAAATACTTTTTAAATGTAATTTTACTGCAGTTTCGTATATCTGGTCCCTTTGCGATAGCAGCGAAACTAGTGGCAGAAATGTTTCTTGTACCACACTCCCCCATAAGAAAACACACTTACTTTCTAGTCTGTAGTGGGCTTAACCTTGCCTTAACTTACACCATGATCGACTCCTTGTCAAATTCCTGTCATTTTCCCAGGTTGTGCGTCATCGTCTGTGACGACATGGCTGTCGACAAGACGTTATGTCCACTTACCTTACAATTTTCATGCGAATTCTTATTTGAACTTACAAATAGAAATCAGCGCACTTATTCGAACGTAGTTCTATCAGCATATTAATACTCATATTTTGCCAATCATAAGTACTTCCGTGAAGGTACATGTACAATTTGGATTTTTCGCCGAATTGCCTTGACTAATACTGCATGAAAACGGGTTAAACAACATCATCACATAGTAATTTAAGTACTGGATAGAAAACTAGTCACGAATACACTGTAGTATACTCAGAAATTGTTACTCTTTAAATATGGAGTGAGAAATGTTGGGTTGTTACTTGTTATTTATTGAGAATTTGTAGAACCACTACGCAAGACTCGCGGCAGTAATCAGTATTGTATGGATGCGTAATGAAAGGCGAACACTGAATAGTACCAATACATAATTATATCATAACACCGCGGATATTTATGTCATAAACGTGACTAACAGTTCCACCAGATTCCTCGTGCCTGTTAAAATAATTTCGGCGACTACTTCCACGTAATAGAACTGTTCACGCTCGGACTAAAAACTGACTATCAGTAGCAGCTGGGTTCAGGGACAAGTCGTTCTACAATAAAACAATTAACATCAAACAGTACACGCGTCTTTTACTTATTCTCTATTTATAAAACGCAGTGCACTGCCAATCCTCTGTGCAAAGGTTGGATACAAAATAAATTAACGCCGTCCCTCTGCACCAGAAACTTCTAAATCGTTATAAAAGAAACAATTAATTTTAATGACAGGTTGTAAGTGTCATATACGTCCGACATGAAGGTAATATCGTGTTACTCTCTAGCCATAAACTTTCATTTGGAGCAACTTCGACACTTAATTATAAGATCGTGGTAGTTTAAATAAATGACTGTCGCACCAACGTTTTATTTACGTGCATTTTCCAAAACAACAACGTATTGCCAACAGTTTAAACTAGTTTTTCACAGTTGGCCCAACATTGGTTGCTACTGGAGCGGACAGCCGTATGGATTGTTAACTACTTGAAAGGATGTTGTTTTTAACAGTCTTAGTTGCTTAACAAATACATTTCTTAGATGTGTTTTTGTAACCAGTTGTCGTGCTTATAGTAAACTCACGCACTGCGTGCAAAGAATGTGCTGCAAACATTTGCGTGTTATCTCTCGTCGCAGTATAACTCCTTTGTGGCTGTTTATTACGTTTTATAACACTGTTCGATGATATGCCTACTAGTCAAATAAAAGCTAGAATTTTACTTTAAATGTGCATTAAAGTAAAGCAGGAAATAGATACGTATGAGAAAATGTTTTGTTAAAAAAAGTAATCTAATTTTGTGCTTATAGCGCAAAGTTAAATAAATAAACGTGTATTCAAATTTCATGCAATTCATGTGATTTGTTCCGGAATGAAGGTGTCATATATTTCTTTCCTTTTGATTATCCATTATCTGCAGTTTTATTAATAATTTATATCATATAATAATACGTGCTAAGACTAAAGGATTTGTTAAATTATTTTAAATTTTTATGTAAGTTTTCGTAAACAAGTTTAAAAAAACTACTCACTTAATTGCTTTCGTTCTTTTATTTGTTTATTTTGCTAACGTTCATTGCCTTAAATTTGTTGAAATTAATGTTGTGAAAATATTTATTTTTATGATCTGACTAATGGTTTTAAGACGCAGAAGAAGTATTCTACAATAACTAGCAAAAAATGCATAAGGTAACAAACAACAAATAATTTTTTTATTCCATCCTAACACTTTAAACATGTTCATCTAAAATGTTGTAAGACAACAGTAAATATGTTTGCGTATTTTTCAAGCTTTCAGACTTGCATCGATGAACATAGTGTGTACTGCTGTTAACTTTTCGTTTAGCATTATTAACTGAAAGTGAAGTTCCAAAATGTTTACCTTCAATTTTTCTAATAGTCAGCTAATATTGGCGTTTAAATATTTCTGCGTTATTTGTGTGTCTACTGGGAGTGTTCATACTTTGAAGATATAATTGCTATGTAATCACATTATTCTCATTGACAGCATCATACATCCAAATTATATTTTTTGTTAGATTTTCTCGTTTATGAGTCGGTTTCTGCTGTGTCGTATGAATATGAAGATAAATGGTTTTATATTGGGTGATAAAGTAAAATAAATATATAGTTAAAATTAAACGTGTAAAAATGTTAATTCGGCAAACTCAATAATTAGAAAAGTATAAAGAACCTAGTATTGATTTTAACCTCCCGTAGGTAGATAAATGCCTGACAAGAGAATTGTGTAATAATTATTAATCTCTAAAAGAAAAGAGGAAAATGTGCTTCGAAAATGGGATAATATTTTTAAAAATCAAATGAATTATTCAAGATTTATTAAATACTGATAAGAAACTAATACTTAAAGACAACAATGTTTAACGCTTAATTGACAACATGTGCTGAAAAAACAACATGGGAGAAATAGACGCTACTGTATTACAGCCAGAGCAATCAACACCGGAATTTATCTGTTTACGAAAGTGGCACAAAAATACTAATTGTTTTCTTTGGGAGGAACGTAGCGGCCAGAGAAGGTCTGTTGAGATTTGATGCATTTAATCACAGTAAATTAAAGTAATTGAATGTAATCGTGTCATTGTCGTCTCTGTACTGTAACAATTGTCCAGGGTAAAACAAGAACAGACTAATTGTATCAATACGTTTCTTGGTCATGTAAGCAACCTGGATATGCGATAATGCCTTTAAGAACATGCTATTGTCTGAGAACAAGTACAGAATAGGAATATGACTGAGTGGAGTTCATCAGATTGACCTACTCTTCAATTATATAACCTAGCCTAAACAGTTTCAAATTAACAAATCAATATTATACAAAATTTTGATTTCAAATTACGGTTAAAAATAAAATATTAAGATGATATACACACGGTGTATTATAACACAAAACAAGTAGTAAGCAGCGTGTTTAGTGAGCCTTCTTTTCTCGCGGCTGCTACAAATGAAACAAAACATTTAAAATCATTCACGTACATCGAGAACAGTTAAATGATAATTAATCAGTTTCTTTTCTTTCTGCCTTTCAACACGGTGGACCTACAACGTAACGATTTCGGATACTAAATTTTATAAATTTGAAATTATTTTTCTATTATTCCTGCATTTCATTACATATCGGAATAAATAGTATGTGTTTATGTCGAGGAACCTTTGTATTTGGAGAATAAATATTACTAATCATCACATGATCCGAAAACTTCTAATTTACGTTGCCTTACTTAGTACTAAATGTGTACAAAATACATTCGAAGGATAACAGTTTTCAAAAATTGAGCACGGTATGAACAAATACCATTAAACTAAAGTCGCTGTATTAGATATTTCGTGGGTACGCAGTTAAATTAATTTCTGTCACACAGTTCATTTAGATGAATTGTTAAATTCTGCCATTTTGTAACTGTTAACACAGCAGGATCAAAATGCATAAAAATTCGTGTCGCTGTATTTTGAACTATACGTGTACAGTTTTGTTGACGTTCTTAAAAATGTTTATGTAAATATTTCTGTCACCATATTGATAATTATATCACAGCATTATCTAAACACCTAAAGTTCATGTTAACTTACTAATTAATATATGAGTACTGAGCTAATGATATTCTAAAGAACGGTTTCTTTTCCATCTCGTGTAATGATAATATGTTGAAATGTCCGACATTTAGAAGATACAAAGAGGTCATGAACAAAAACAAAGAGCCAAGTCCTCTTGCTAAGTACTACACCAGTACCAATTATGAAGTAGTTGTGAAAAATCGTTGCTTATATATCTCGCGTGTAAACTTGTGTACAGTCACAATCTATTGAAAAACTGTATAGAAACGTCAACTCAATTTTATGAGTTATACTTAAATGTGTAACGATTTTAATGAAAATCTGAAAAATTTTTCGTGTAATATTCGATTTATTTTAGAAAAATAAATTTCAACTACTGTCCAGTTAGAAGAAATGAAAACAAATACATTAACATCGAGACAGTTTACTAATTCGAATATGCGTACCAAATTTGAAAAAAAAAATTGCAATGCTATTTCTTTTGATGTGCCACGTTATACTAAAATATAAAAATAGCAACTGTTTTTAAAATAGGAAATGGCTTGAAAATATTCAAACCTCAAGGCAGCTTACTAGTCAATGTATGATTACCCAGTTTGATAAAATTCGAAAGAATAATGAAATATATTAAATTATGCTGGATACTGAATAATGACAGCGTTTTAAAAATATTAATAAAGAAAGAACAAAAAAACAACATTCAAGTGAATACACCAAGCAGTATATCTGTTTCAATACTAATAAAGCTTTTCCACGTGTACTTTATACTGTGCTAAAAATAGCAGCAATTATGAAATTATAAACACAGGGTAATATACTTAATAATATATACGTACAAGGCTTGATGATATTCGAAAATATTTCCTGATGTATGTCATACTATGCAAACATAAACATGTCCGCCGTTTGGAAACTATAACCATAGGATCAACAAAATACACTTCTCCAAGTTTGTGCGAATTCCTAAACAAATATTTCCTCAGATAAGTCATACAATGCTAAAAATATAAAAAACAGCCGCTGTTACCAAAATATGAACACAGATGGACAAATAAGCAAAAGTCAAGTCGGCTTAGTATGTTTGTATATCTGGAATAAGTTTAATACAATTCCAAAATATACTTCTTTGGCTTTATCGTAATGTGCTTGAAATATAACAAAGGTCCCCCCCCACCATTACGAAACACACAAAAGTTAAGTGGGCTTTCTATGTAGTGTGCGTGTACTAAGTTTAATGACATTAGCAAAAATATTTTCTCAGATATATTACACTACGCTAGAAAAATTAATGAAACGGTTGTCATTATGAATGTATTAGCAAAGAATAAACTAAATACAGAAAAGTCAAGTCAGCTTAATAAGTTATATATATATATATATATATATATATATATATATATATATATATATATATATATATATATGTGTGTGTGTGTGTGTGTGTGTGTGTGTGTGTTTTCCAAGTGCATCTAAATGCATTTCCGAAACATACATCCACGATGCTAAAAATATAAAAATGGCCTCCATCATGAAAATATGAATCAGGAAGAACGAAACACGCAAAAGTAAATTAAGCTTTGTATTTGTGTACTAAGTTTGATGAAATTTAGAACAATATTTCCTCATAAGCTATGCTAAAAATAAAATGGCCGCCATTATAAAAATATTAACATAGAATAAATTAAGTACACAAAAGTCAAGTTAGCATAATATATTGTAGCTGTGTACTGAGTTAAATTAAATTGGGAAAAAATACTTCCTCATATATGCCATACTGTGCTAAAATTATGAAAATATGACCGCCATTATAATAATACGAACAGATAATGAACAAAATACACACATGTAGATTCAGCGTAGTATGTTGTATGTGTTTGCCGACTTTTATGACATCCGGAGAAATAATTCCTCATATACGACACATTAGGCCTACATTAAAAACATAAATTTTGCACCTATTCGAAATTATTCTCAGGCATGAACGCAATAAATGAAAAAAAAAAAACGAAGTTACCTTACTAAATTCTGTTTGTGTACCGATACTGATGACATTATAAAGTACGGTTTCTCAGACATCTCGTATGTTTGAAAACTACTAAAATGGCCGCTATTTACTATGATTATAGCATAAACACATTACACAAAAGTCACGTCAGGTAACGTAGTACTTAATGTGTACAAGTTTGATGAAATTAGGTTTACCGGTGTAAAAGTTTTTAGGTGCGGTACACACACACACACAATACATTTTACCACGCCTGTTTTCTTAACACAACTATACATATGTGTGCTAACATGATGCGTCTTGCAACGCGAACTTCAGCTAAGCCATCACTTCCTGGCGGATGGACGGCGTTGCAGCGTGTCACGCGTATTATTTTTTACGCGAAACCGCCTAACTTATTCATATTATGTTTATCTACGAATATAAAACACGCTTGAAACTATGCTTCCATGTTTCCAAAAATGCAGCAAGTCAATTAAAAACACGATTTTCGGGCCTCTAAAAATGGCTGAAAACGGGGTTTTTTAGACTGCTGTAACTCCGAAAATACTACCTGAATTCGTAAAGTGTAATGCGCGAGGCATGCGTTGGTCTTTACTTTATACTATCCAAACACATAATATAAGGTTCATGGCTTTAAGTCTCATAGAATAAAGATTACAGCGGAAACATTGCACATCAGTTTCGTGCGCTGTGAATAGAGGCGATGTGCTTCTTGCCTAGCGTGGTTCACTGGCTCTTATCACTCCTCTGTTTTCACGCGTCAAAGGTAAACATTTGATACCGTGAAGGATTCATCTTAAGCATCGCCTGCCTTCACTCTCTTGGAGCAATCATTGTATTACTTTAGTTAACTATAGTTTCACACCCATTAAAAATATATGAACGCATGATTAACGAAATACACAGCACACATATATTCGGAAATTGTTTTTTGTTTCACACTTCCTGAAGAAAATTTTAAACATAATATTTTATCTTTTGAAATATGGTTATCAAAAACAGCACATTTAATCCTTTAGAACTGATTCCCTTTACAACTCCGCGACTGCAAATTTACTAACCAGAACTGCTACACGCATACACTGCATGTGTGTGAGAGGTACAGCGAAAACAAGAAGGCAGCGACATTAATATACCAAACAAAACTATATATTTGTGTAGTACAGACTGTATAACTACGACTATAGTATTTAAAACTAAGACAAAAACTTACTAAGCAATTGTACTTGTATCACAGGTAACGCCCCTTTACTTTCAACAAGTCCATAGCTACGAGAATCACAGTGGACACAAACATTTATGTTGCATAACGTAACTTAAATGCGCTGGTAACACTACACTCAAGCACTTACCTTCACGCATACCACACTTACTGAAAATATTCCACTCGTATCCCAAAAATACGTGCATACAAACCTGAATACATGACGAACTATGCATCGCGAAACAAACTGCATCCGTCAATATTGCCATACCTGCTGCAAAGTACAACTCCTACTACAGTAATGAAACAAACATACCATCTGACGGCACTGTACTTCAGACACACAACACACACAAACTGTACAAGTCTCACTACTATCACAAAATGGCAAACATATTTCACTCAAAGGCGCCACCTACTACGCACTTCAAATGCGTTGCAGTATGTTCATTGCGTTTATATTTTTTTATGCGAAACTATAAAACACGTGCTCATTGTGTCAATCAACCAAAAGAAAACTCACTTCCTTCAACATAGTTAATATCGGTAGTTTCAGACTAGCGTAGCCTACTTCAACATGTGCTAAGTCCATGTATGAGACACTCAGTACAAACGTACCCTGAACTTTGTTACAAACTTTTCACCAGTAAAATCAAACGGTCACCGCATAAAGTTAGGTAGTAAAAGTGGCCGAGCGGGAATATTCCCCGCTAGTTCAGCGCTTGTCTTGCTATGGCAATGCAGCATTTGACGTGAGCTTTAATGTAGCCCTTATAGTTCCACCACTTGAAACTCTATGGTTCAGGTAGGCGACGGCCTAACATAAATACAACCAACATTTATATTTTACTAAGATAATAGCAGATCCCGTGACCACAAAATGCTCACAATAAATGAACGTTAACCCGAGGTATACGACTGAGCAGTTGTAGCTCAAATTTCGTGCTGTAAAGTCAGTTCGAGAATCTAAATGACTTGATTTATAATGGTATGTCGTTAAGTTCAGGACTTAAAATATGTACTATATATAGATCCAGTAGCTTAGACACACAGATATTAGAAACGAAACCGACTATTGTGTGTAACGTGCATACATATATTATCGTAATGAAAATATATCCCATGCTTTGTATTTGATTATAACAATGTCCTACTTTCATTTGTTGTATAGATAATGCTAAACGGATTCGTTTTTGTGGACATGCAGCATTGCAGGCGAATGTTGCTGAGCTTCAGAAAAAGGCCACAAAAAACACAGAATTAGCTGTTGTCAACAAACATACACTTTTCCGGAACGGAATAAAGTAATTTCATCAGGAAATAAGAACAACGCAATAAATCAAGAAAGTAATGTGGACGTAAAATTGCGGTAATGTTGACAAGGTAAACGATAACTACACAGTGACAAGAAACATGACTGGATGTGAAGACAGACGACACCACAAATGAAAAACAGATACAAAGTACCGGGCGTCTTTAGACAACAGATGCGAAGTTTCCCGTCTTCAGGCTCATGTACAGACTAAGTAACATCAGATGACTATATTCATGTTTAGTTATACGGATGTTAGTTAAATGCATCTTGTTTTAATTACTTGACACACGCTTTTACACATGAATCGTGGCCGAATTTCTAGGGAAGCGACAATATTTATGTTAATTATGCATAGATATAATTTATTAGGGACGAGATTGTTAATATGAATGCGCTGAGAGTGCTACAGTTTAATACAAAATATATCTAGCCTTTATGTAGCGTCCACCCGGCATGCTACAGTGACTGAAGAGTTGCCTATCTGACAGGCGTTGCCAAGTATTTCATGTTGGTAGAGATACGTCAACCACTTACTTGCACCTTGGATTCTGTAACGAGTGAGATAATTATGTTTATCGATGTATTTCATCTGTGATATCAGCTGATTCCTCAGTTTCCCAAAAAGTTGTGATTTCGGATAAACACTGATCGTACTCAAAATGTAGTAAGTAGGCTTCTGTATAACGTTGGCTAATAGTTCTCGTGAGTATTAATGCGACTGCGCTGCTGCTGCTTCAATAACTTATCTTAAGTTGATTATTTTTATCGCATATTTCTATTAAAATTTGTAAATGTACTTTCAATTCACCTCCTTGTGAGAAATATCATATTACTTACTCACGTCAGCTGCTTCGTGTTTCGTTCGTAATATTTCCAATGGAATACTTTACCAACCTATTATAAATGTCATCTATTGTTAAAACTGGGTACAAACTTATTATTACACATGATATGCAATGTGCAACATTTATTAAGGACGTTGAACCCGTAAAAATTCAAAATTTTATATTTGTGCCAAACACTGTTCAACTTTTACACATCTGATAATATGTCATTTCCCCGAATAAAAAAATTAGGGCCCGTACTTTTAGCATAATGGCAGTTGCGATGTAGCCAAAATAATAAAAAATAATTAACTTGCAGAAACAAGATAATTCATATCGATACTGAATGATGTGAACTATTTCAAGACACTTTGTAAACACAAAGCGATATATTTTTGTATTTTTTAAAAACTGATGAAAATGAGTAAATTTTTGCATAACTTTGTCTTTCAGCTACTACTGGAATATTGAAAACTAACTTTTGTCACACATGTCATGAAATGCATTGATACACTGACTTTCAGTTCCCGTAGTTTTGAATTCATTAGTTAATTACTTTTTATATTTTGGCTGCACCGTAATGGCCATTTCGTGACTTCGATGAGTGATTTTGCAAAAACTATTGGGTATATATTTTTTTTTATTTGGGGAAATGACGTGTTATTTGATGTGCAAAAGTTGAACGGTGTTTGGCACAAATATAAAAAAATAAAATTTTACGGGTCCAACGCCCTTAAAGAACAGCATTGATGCAATGCTTGTTAAAGGAATTGTATGAATGCTTCACATTCAGCAACTTAGCAACGATGGTACGTACTGTTGTTAACATTTCTGGCGCTTTCTTTTGTTTTTAAATGCTTCCAACGTGTATATTTAATATTTACAGGGAAAGGTAGACCCTAAATATTTTCTGTAAGAATGAATAACGTAGAATCAAAGAAAACAGTTGCAATTACATCTGTTAAATATGCTTTGTTGTGCCGAAGTGTGTCTTCAAACACTTCTCCCTCAGAAGTAACAAATGGACGTGTTGTGCCTTGTGCCGCGACCTAGCGAACAATACATGTACTATGTGGGCCTACATGTCCGTAGCTTCCTACTACTCTCGCTAGATAGTGCGCATATTGGGAACGTGACGCGATGCGGCACTGAATATTCTTGTTATTCAGAACACTAGTTTGGCTGTGCGCGACAAATACTAAATACAGTTCTTTACCACTAGCCCATTGTGTAACAGCAATTCACGTTTTGATTATGTTATTATTATTCCGTTTATTTGTAATCGTATCGTATTTTTGGCATTCTCATGGTTGGAAATGAAAATGACACTTGGCCTACACAAGTCTGCTTTGAAAAGTATATGATTTGATTATACCTTAACAACACACAAAAATCACTTGTAAAATAGGCTAAATAAATGCAATGTACTTCCAATTCCCCAGTTGCACCAATGTCTATCAACTAAAAAAATCGGGTTTTCAGCTTTCTTTGCCGCTGCCGCGACTCCAATAAAATATAAATTTTTTTCTATTCGGAAATCGCGGTAACTAAGCCAGCTCTTATATTTCTACCGTATGTTTATTTAATCATTGCTGCAGGTTTTTATTAACACTGGCTTTTATATTGTTTGTATCTATTTACCATTCCTCCAAAAATATAACCTACAGTATCGACTCAGTAAGCACACAAATAATATACAAATAATATGTAAAAAATATCGCCATCAACAAGTTGTGATAAAAATCCTAGAAGTAACATTGTGTGATAGGTCTAAGTAGATCTTATTTAATTTCAATTTTTTATATAGTAGCACTGCACTCTTTGTTTTCCTTGTGAATTGTTTGTACAAGGTTTGTACATAAAATGTCAACAGTTTCTCACACAAAATGTCTATAATAAAGTTAGTGGCGTCAAACTGTAGACGTAATATTTTGTAGCAGTGACAAACAATGGCAAATGACTTTAAATGTTTTGAAATAATATTTCGACTAAGTCGTCACTGTAATAAAAAAACTTCCTAATCAGTATGGACGGCTTTTGTTAAATACATTCACGTTATGTGACAGTTCCCGTATTTCAGGTTGCAACTA